>AWWV01016255.1:0-13362 GCA_001974805.1 Corchorus capsularis
ATGCTTCTATTTATATGCAAATTCGACATGAGGTAGACAATCCTCCCAGGTTCTTAAGTTCTTTTTAATTAAAGCCCTAAGCAAAGTAGACAAAGTCCTATTAACTACCTCGGTTTGACCATCGGTTTGAGGATGACAAGTAGTAGAAAATAACAACTTAGTACCTAACTTAGCCCATAAAGTTCTCCAAAAGTGACTTAAGAACTTAGCATCTCTATCACTTACAATCGTCCTAGGCATTCCATGTAGTCTAACAATTTCTTTAAAGAACACATTAGCTACATTAATGGCATCATCCGTTTTAGTACATGCAATAAAGTGAGCCATCTTAGAAAACCTATCAACAACCACAAAGATAGAATCTTTACCTCTCCTAGAACGAGGTAAACCTAACACAAAGTCCATGCTAATATGAGTCCATGGTTCATGAGGAATAGGCAAAGGAGTATACAATCCATGCGGTTTAGATGTAGATTTAGCTTGCAAACAAACAATGCAACTAGCAACATACTTTCCTACATCATGTCGCATCTTAGGCCAAAAGAAGTGTTCATGCAATATATCATATGTTCTATCAACTCCAAAGTGACCCATTAATCCCCCTTCATGCGATTCCCTCAAGAGCAAGATGCGCAAAGAACAAGAAGGCACACACAATCTAGATTCTTTAAACATAAATCCATCATGCTTATAATACTTTCCAAAACCAGAATTTTCACATGCTTTAAATATTTCACTAAAGTAAACATCACTAGCATATAATTCCTTAATATACTCAAAACCAAGAAACTTAGAATCAAGCATGGAAAGTAAGACATGCCTCCTTGATAAAGCATCGGCTACCACATTCTCCTTACCTTGTTTGTATCGCACAACATAAGGAAAGCTCTCTATGAACTCGCTCCACTTAGCATGCCTCTTGTTTAGCTTTTGTTGGCCTCTTAAATACTTTAAGCTCTCATGATCCGTATGAATCACGAATTCCTTAGGCCAAAGGTAGTGTTGCCAAGTTTGCAACGCCCTCACAAGAGCATACAATTCTTTATCATAGGTTGGATAGTTCAATGCAGCCCCATTCAATTTCTCACTAAAGTATGCGACGGGCTTCCCACCTTGCATTAAAAACAGCTCCAATTCCAACCCCTGATGCATCGCATTTCAATTTCAAAAGTATTGTTAAAGTTAGGTAAAAACAAGCAAAGGAGCATTAGTTAGTTTATCCTTCAACGTCTCAAATGCTTCTTGTTGTTCATCTCCCCACTTGAATGGTGCATTCTTCTTCATAACACTTGTAATAGGGGCGGCTAAGGTGCTAAAGTCCTTAACAAACCTCCTATAGAATCCGGCTAGTCCATGAAAAGATCTCACTTGTCCAACGTTGGTGGGTGTTGGCCATTCTTTGATTGCCTTGATCTTTTCTTCATCAACCTCTATACCTTGCGATGAAACCACAAAACCAAGAAAAACAAGCTTGTTTGTGCAAAAGGTGCACTTCTTAAGGTTAGCATACAATTTCTCAACCCTAAGTACATCTAACACACATCTTAGATGCCTAACATGCTCATCTAGGTTTCGGCTATACACAAGAATATCATCAAAATAAACAACCACAAACTTGCCAATAAAAGCTCTTAAAACATGATTCATTAATCGCATGAATGTACTAGGTGCATTAGTCAATCCAAAAGGCATAACTAACCATTCATACAATCCTAATTTAGTTTTAAAGGCAGTTTTCCATTCATCACCTTCTTTCATGCGAATTTGATGATAGCCACTCTTAAGATCAATTTTAGAAAATAAGCAAGCACCATGCAATTCATCAAGCATATCATCTAATCTAGGAATAGGGTGACGATACTTTACCGTGATGTTGTTTATTGCCCTACAATCAACACACATTCTCCAAGTCCCATCTTTCTTAGGAACAAGCAACACAGGAAAGGCACATGGAGAAAGACTCTCACGCACAAACCCTTTTTGAAGTAGCTCTCCAACTTGCTTCTCCAATTCCTTTGTTTCTTCAGGGTTTGTCCTATAAGCTGGCTTATTTGGAATTTGCGCCCAGGGATGAAGTCGATTTGATGTTCAATCCCCCTAATTGGTGGTAAACCACTAGGAATCTCCTCAGGAAACACATCTACATAATCACTCAAAAGAAAAACAATTTTGCTTGGAAGCTCGCTTTCCAAGTGGTTAGTGCTCACAAGTGTATATTTAAGCAAAAGCAAGATCAAAACAGAATTATCATTCAAAGCCTCTTTAATCCCACTCTTAGTTGCTAACATACACTCCTGAACAACTTTCTTAGAACTAGCATGCTTTTCAACTAAATCGCAATTTACATCTAACTTAGCATGTCTATTCTTTTCTTTAGCCCTATAATCGGATTCCATCTTAGTAAATTCCTCTTTCAATTTTAATTGATCTTTTAAAGCTTCTTAAGGTGATAATGGAATAAAAGTAAAGGGCTTCTTACCACACATGAGAGTATATTGGTTCGTCTCACCATCATGTTGAACTTTGTTGTCGTATTGCCATGGTCGCCCAAGAAGTACATGGCATGCTTGCATGGGTAAGATATCGCACAATACATCTCCTTTATACCTGCCCAAACAAAGAGAAACTAAAACTTGTTTGTTAACCCTAATTTCCTCCTTATCGTTGATCCAACCCAAGCTATAAGGTTTAGGGTGTTGTGTAGTGGGTAATTGCATCTCCTTCACCAAATAAATACTAGCTATGTTTGTACAACTCCCACCATCGATAATCACGCTACTAGGCTTCCCATTCGCATACATCCTAGTATGAAACAAGTTCTCCCTTTGGTTGTTCACATCGTTTTTCACATAAGCACTCAAAGTTCTCCTAGCAACCAAACTTTTAAGTGCAAAACCGACACCATCATCACCATCTTCATGCGCTTCTCCTTCATCATCTCCATCACCACTAGATCCTAAAGTAATCTCTTCATCTTCACTTTCGATTTCTCCTTGGTCATTCACGAACAACACTTTCTTGTTCACACAATCTTTAGCATAGTGTCCAAAACCTTGACACTTGAAACACTTGACATGATTCTTTGAAGATGAGCTTGATGAAGATCTAGAATCGGTTTTAGGTGTATCTTTTTGCGCTAACTCCTTTTCCTTTGATGACTTGTCATCCTTCTTGATTGGAGTTTTCCATGAGCTTGATGATGATGTAAAGCTCTTCTTATTCCTTTTACTTGGCTTTCGGCCTTTCAAAGCATGTTGAAGCAACTCCTCAACCTCATAGTGTTGTTGCATCTCCACTATATCATGAATTTCTCTATTCAATCCCGCCAAGAATCAAGCTATAGTAGCTTGTGGAGCTTCATCGATCTCGGCCCTTGACATCAACAACATCATCTCGGAGTAGTATTCATCAACACTCCTAGTTCCTTGTCTCAAAGATTGCAACTCTTGGTAAAGACCATTAGTGTAAAAGTTTGGAACAAACCTCTTCCTCATATAACTCTTTAGACCCAACCAAGTGTTGATCGGCCCTTCCAAGTTTCTTCTTCTTGTTTGCACCAATTGATTCCACCAATTTAGAGCATTCTCCGTGAATTCAAGAGTAGCAATTTGTACCTTCTTTGGCTCGGCATGTGGATAGTAGTCAAAATACATATCCAATTTCGACTCCCACTCCAGTAATCGGCTGGAGACCCTCTCCTATTGAATTTAGGGATTTTGTATTTGATGTTGTCCTTAGGCTCCTCTCTTTCAATTCCTCTTCTAGGCCGCATATTTTCATTGTGAGCTTCGCCCTCCTAGTTCTTGTTGCCTTAGTCTCTCCATGGGATCGATTCTAGCAATTTGCCTTGGTGGTGGAGGGTGATCCTCTTCATTGTTGCGTGCGACATTAGCTCTTTGAGGAGGTTGAGCTTGTTGAATTTGACCATCTCATACTTGTTGGACTTCATTGGTCAAAGTATCGAACCTAGTATTCATATTGTCAAAACGTTGCATTAGAGTTTGCAACATAGCAACCACGTTTGGTTCCTCTTGTTCTCTTTCCATAGTACCTACAAAAAGAACAAAAAATTAGTAGTAAAATTCCTCACAAGTGTGTGTGTGCTTATACCTTTGACATGTGCTCTCGTGTTTGTACTCAAGTCCTATGGATTGGCGGTCCACTACTCTCTTAATGATCTCACAGGATTTGCCTTTTACTAGCTTCAATAGGCCTAATAAAGAGCAACTCCTAGAGCACTCCTTTCTTCTCGTGACCTACTTGAGGAACAAACAATTAGTAGCAAAGTTATTTGTGAATCAAAGGAAAAGTGATCTTAAACCAAACCAAACCACTTAATGCAGGCTCCTTATGTCGAAATTCTTCTCCAAAGTTGCTGCACAAAAACTCAATTCAAGCACAATCACAATATCAATCGATTAGAAAACCCTAGTACCACTTAATTCCAATTTTGTACCACTTGTCTCCAATAGGGTTTGTAACCTGGAATTCTTCAAATCAAATCACAATTAACAGCAAAAGCAATCCAAGGATCTCAATTACACAATCAATTAGGATTAGTTGCAACTAAATAGATCAATTGCACAAGAAAACCCTAATCCCCAAATTTCCCAAACTAAGAACCCTAGTTCCTTGAAAAATATCGATAACAGCACAGACTTTTTTTTGAATTTTTTTTAAATATTTTTCCCAGAAAGATCACACCAAAATAAGTCTAAAGCTCAAATTTCACAGCTTTCCGAGCTCAAACGAATCCAGAACAAAAATCACAAGTTTCTGGTCGAAAGTTTTTTTTATTTAACTTTTTTTATATTTTTCGATATAACTACTAGTTATGAGAGACTCAAATCTGAAATTTCAAAGTAAAACAATGCAGGATGAATCGGCTATGAATTTTTGAAGTTTCTGAATTTTTGAATTTTTTCAAGAAGGTGGTGCGATGAGTGTTTGGGTGTGTTGTGATGGATTAAAACGTGATGATTGATGTATAGAAGGATAGATTTACCGATTGAAGATGACAACCTATGCTCTGATTACCAATTGATACGAATCTAGTTGTCTTAGATTCAAATCCAACCTTTGAATATCCACCAAAGTCGACTTGAACTTCTTCAACTCCTAGACTTGTATGTCGATGATCTTCACAAAGCTATTCCTCCTCTTTCGTCGTCCTTAAGCACTCAATTAGACCTGCAATTGAATTCTCAAGATCACAAGATTCACAAATAACTAAGTTATCTCAACCTAATTGCTTGCTAGGACTCTACAAGATGAAGAACCCTAAGTTTGCTCAAACTAGAACAATGAAGCTAAGATAATCAATTTTGGAAAATAATCCTCAACTTTATTAATCAAATCAACTTATGTTTACAAGAGGGGGATGGTCCCTTTATATACTAGTAGGGGACGCATAACCCTTCTCCTAAAACTAAAAGGAAAACGTAAAGGAAGGAACAAGGAAATAGCCTATTCCTTGTCCTACTAAGAAAAGTAAATACATAACTTAATTAAGCAAGGATTGGACTTAGTCAAACAAGGCCCAACCCAATGTCTTCTACACTAAATAATTAATCTAAGATAGAATAAAGGCCCATGAGGCCGAATTACACAATACCAAAGCCTAATGCTCATCGATTTCAAGTAAAGTAAACACCTTGGAATCGATGGGAATATTCTTGGTGATGTCGACTTCAATGCCTTCCAAATGTTCTTCAATGGACTCTAAACCTCCAAGATGAGACCTTACAAAGCCCAATAAAGCTTCCTTGAACCTTTTAGCCCGTGCCCTAGTCATTGGACCTTGCGGAATGGCTAAAGGATCAAAAGGCCGGTCTTGTCCGGATGGCCTTATCGATGTCCGGTTGTGGCCGGTTGGTGCGCCTAGCGATGGCCGGTTGTGACCGGACATGTCCATGTCACGTGGCCGGTGTTGGCCGGGCTTCTCCAAGTCGCGTGGCCGGTCACTAGTGCTTCCACCTCCATGTTCCTCCAAGCTAGCATCGATGACATCTCCATGATCTTTATTGGCTCCAATGTGTCCTTCTAAGCCATGATAAGCCCTTGACGCATCATATGCGAATGGGAAGCCTAGTAGTGTGATCATTGATGGAGGAAGTTGTACAAACATAGCTAGTGTGTACCTAGTGAAGGAGTTAGCATTACCTACCACTAAACACCCTAAACCCTATAGTTTAGGATGGTTCAATGATAGAGAGGAGATTAAGGTTAACAAACAAGTTTTAGTTTCTCTTTCTTTGGGCAGGTATGATGATAAGGTGCTATGTGATGTGCTACCAATGCAAGCATGCCATGTTTTACATGGTCGACCATGGCAATATGACAACAAGGTCCATCATGATGGTGAAACAAATAAGTATTCCTTTATGTGTGGTAAGCGACCAATTACTTTGATTCCTTTATCACCTCAAGAAGCTTTAAAAGATCAAATAAAAGTGAGGGATGAGTTTGCTAAGTTGGAATCCGATTTTAGTGGTAAAGAAAAGACTAACAATGCTAATTTGAATGTGAGTTGCGATTTGGTTGATAAGCATGCTAGTTCTAAGAAAGTTAATAAGGAGTGTATGTTAGCTACTAAGAGTGAGATTAAGGAAGCTTTGAATGATAATTCTGTTTTGATCTTGCTTTTGCTTAAATATACACTTGTGAGCACTAACCATTTGGAAAAAGAGCTTCCAAGCAACATTGTTTCTCTTTTGATTGATTATGTGGATGTGTTCCCTGAGGAGATTCCTAGTGGTTTACCACCAATTAAGGGGATTGAACATCAAATTGACTTCATCCCTGGGGCGCAAATACCTAACAAGCCAGCTTATAGGACGAATCCTGAAGAAACAAAGGAATTGGAGAAGCAAGTTGGTCAGCTACTTCAAAAAGGGTTTGTGCGTGAAAGCCTTTCTCCATGTACAGTTCCTGTTTTGCTTGTCCCTAAAAAGGATGGAACTTGGAGAATGTATGTTGATTGTAGGGCAATAAACAACATAACGGTAAAGTATCGTCACCCTATTCCTAGATTAGATGATATGCTAGATGAATTGCATAGTGCTTGCTTATTTTCAAAGATTGATTTAAAGAGTGGTTATCATCAAATTTGCATGAAAGAGGGTGATGAATGGAAAGCTGCCTTTAAGACTAAGCTAGGGTTGTATGAATGGTTAGTTATGCCTCTTGGATTGACTAATGCACCTAGTACATTCATGCGATTAATGAATCATGTTTTGAGAGCTTATATTGGCAAGTTTTTTGTTGTTTATTTTGATGAGATACTTGTGTATAGCCGAAACCTAGATGAGCATGTTAGGCATCTAAGATGTGTGTTAGATGTGCTTAGGGTTGAGAAATTGCATGGTAACCTTAAGAAGTGCACCTTTTGCACAAACAAGCTTGTTTTTCTTGGTTTTGTGGTTATTGATAGGTTTTCTAAGATGGCACACTTCATTGCATGCACTAAAATGGACGATGGCATTAATGTAGCTAATTTGTTCTTTAAGGAAATTGTTAGACTACACGGAATGCCTAGGACGATTGTAAGTGATAGAGATGTTAAGTTCTTAAGTCACTTTTGGAAAACTTTGTGGGCTAAGTTGGGTACTAAGTTTTTATTTTCAACTACTTGTCATCCTCAAACCGATAGCCAAACTGAAGTAGTTAATATGACTTTGTCAACTTTGCTTAGGGCTTTAATTAAAAAGAACTTAAGAAGCATACATAGCACTACTGGACAATCACCTTTTGAAACTGTTTATGGCTTTAATCCTTTAACCCCATTGGATTTGTTGAGTTTACCTTTGAGTGTGCAAGTCGACATGGATGGACAAAGGAAGGCCGATTATGTTAGGGAACTTCATGCTAGGGTTCGAGCTCAAATTGAGAAGAAAACACAACACTACATGAAGGTTGCTAACAAGGGGCGCAAAGAGATCATCTTTGAACCTAGTGATTGGGTTTGGTTGCATCTAAGGAAGGAAAGGTTCCCTGAAAAGAGAAAGTCTAAGCTCTTACCTCGTGGTGATGGTCCATTCCAAATCTTAGAGCGGATCAACAACAATGCCTACAAGCTAGATCTTCCAAGTGAATATGGCAATGTAAGTGCTACTTTTAATGTTTCAGACTTATCCTTGTTTGATAGTGATGCAGATTTGAGGACAAATCCTTTTCAAGGGAGAGGGGATGATGCGCCAAGGGCTTATCATGGTCTTGAAGAGCACAATGGAGCTAATGGAGATCATGCCTCGGATAAACTTGGAGATGTCTCAGATATTCAAGAAGCTACTATGGTTGATCCCGGTTTGAAAGGAAGCATGGAGGAGCATGGAGAGGATGCCATCGCACAAGACCGGCCATTGCATGGAGGGATCGCACATGACCGGCCATGGCATGGGCCAATCCCACAAGACCGGGCACAACCCGGGCACAACCGGCCATTTGATCCTTTAATCGTTCCATTAGGTCCTATGACAATGGCCTGGGCTAAAAGGTTCAAGGAAACTTTATTGGGCTTGGTACGAACTAATCTTGGAAGTTTGAAGTACATTGAAGATCAATTGGAGAGCATTGAAGACATCAAGCCAAGGAATATTCCCAACGATTCCAAGCTATGCACTTTGCTTGAAATCGTTGAGCCTTGATCTTATCATTGTGTAATTCGGCCAATTGGGCCTTTATTCTATCTTAGTTTAGCTATTTATTTAGTTTAGAAGACATTGGGTTGGGCCTTGTTTGACTAAGTCCAATCCTTGCTTAATTAAGTTATGTATTTACTTTTCCTAGTAGGACAACGTGTAGGTAATTTCCTTGATCCTTCCTTTAAGTTTAAACCGCCTATGTTAGGAGGTTAAGGGGGTATGCGTCGACCCCTCTACTATATAAAGGGTCTCTCCCCCTCTTGTAAACATAAGTTGAGTTGATTAATAAAGTTGAGGATTATTTTCCCAAATTGATTATCTTGGCTTTATTGTTCTAGTTTGAGCAAACTTAGGGTTCTTCAATCTTGTAGAGTCCTAGCAAACAATTAGGTTGTGATTGCTTAATTGTTTGTGAATCTTGTGATCTTAGGTATTCAATTGCAGGTCTAATTGAAGACTTAGGGCCGACGAACAAAGAGAGCTTGCTTTGTGAAGGTTGTCGACATACTTGTGTAGAAGTTGAAGAAGATCAAGTAGATTCTTGGCGGGTCTCAAGGATAGATTTGAATCTAATACAACTAGATTCGTATCACTATTTATAGTGGAAAATAACCTAAAGACTCCAATTAGACTAAGGATAGGACTCTAGGACGATTAAACATTTGACTTGGTCTCCAAGTTGGCCTAAAAGTCTTCCTAAGCCGAAATTATAGGTTAAGGATCCTGGAATTTTTTGTAATCACACATGAACTTCGACAGCAATTTCGGGCATGAAAACGGCAGAACTGGACTTCGGTTTTCGAAGAAAAGTTGTAGATCTCGGAGTTAGCTTTTCAACGGCTACTCATGGGCCTAAAACGGACATCTGAGCAGAAAGTTATGGTCTTTTTACTGAGACAGCGCTGAAACATAATCCAATTAGGACTAGTATCGGGATTTAGCGGGAATTGGATATTTCCTTCGATATATGCGGCACAAATTGGGATTTTGACTCCAATTGTGGGCTTATATGGGTTGAGTATCCATATAAAATATCCAAAATTCCAAAGCTTCCGTGCTTCTTTAGGGCTTGTCTTCAATCCTTCGCAATTAAAGCTCCAATCTTCAATTCTTGCTCCTTGAAAATAATTCTTCAATGATCTTCAATTCTTCAAACTATCTTCAATAAGTCTTCAAACACGAACTTCGAATCTCCAAATCTATACTCAAAATTACTTTGCTCATATCTGTGTAAAAAGTCATCAAACTAGCTCCAAAAGTAATGAAAATTAACAAATTCTCAATTTCACATCTCATAGAGACTCAAAACACAATTATTAACAAAATAAGGTAAATTAGAGCATAAATAGACCCAAAAACATATAAAAATAGCCATAAAAGTAGGGTTGTTTTTGGCTCGATCATATTTCCCCCCACACTTGAACTTTGCTAGTCCCTTAGCAAATCAATGTGTAAGTTAATCTAAATCAATTTTCAAAAGATCAATTTGGATTCACACATATATCAAAGAATCAACTTAATCATGGAATTAAAATAGCAAAGAACAATAATAATACTTAATCCAAAAGATCAAGAAATAACAAGCATTATCATTCTTAAGTAGCCATAATCAAAGTAGCTCTAATCTCTTACCATTCTTCACATCTAATACTACTTCTCTCAATAGGCTTGCATCTTCATCTTTCTCTCCATTACTCAAAATATTGCAATATTATGAATACAAACCAAGGATTCATGTGGGTTATAATAGTTTTCAAGGGTAATTGGTTTTAGAAAATTAAGGTTACTAACCTCTGAAGTGTTCATGATTAGGGGTTACTAACACCCTTTTATTTTATTTTGAGGCTACTAGCACGGACTCCCTCAATTTTTTTTTTTCAAAGAGGGACAATATTTCTGCAATTCCATGCCTCTTATCCTCTTTCCAAGGGTTACTAACTCCTTTTGTTAAAGAAAAGAGTGACAACAATGGAATGTTTTTTTTTTGTTTAGCAGAAATACATCTTCTTCTCCTCTTAGATGAAATCACTTCTTTTATAAAAACAAATTTTTAATTACCCTTTATATAGATAGTCCCCCACACTTATATTTGACTTATCCATAACATGCTTTCTTAATTGTGATTTTAATCAAGATTCAACACAAATTCTAGAAATAGATAATCATAAAAGCAATGAATGAATAAGATCATATCACAAACTTCAATTATACCTAATTCTAAGAAATCAAACAACATGCTATATATTAATCAATGAATAAAGCATTCTTAAAAACTCTAAGCATTCATCAATCATAATCAAATAAATAACTCAATATATGCATGAAAAATCAAAGAAAAACTCCAAATTTTCAAACTTTTTAAATTTAAAAAAGAAATCTTTTTTCGAAAAATTTTTTCTTAAAAAAAATGGGGAAATAAAGATCAATCCAAAAACAATCAAATCCTATCCTAGGTTCTTATGCAAACAAAAACTAACATATGATTCAATTATCAAGTAACAACCCTATCAAGTATTCACCCCCCCCCCCACCCCCCCACACACTTAAATTCACATTGTCCTCAATGTAAAAGCAATCAACAAAACAATTCATGCAAAATTAACTTACCAAAAATAAAGAGTTAAGGTTCATGAAAACATACCTGGGTAGCTTTGATGAAGAAAATTACTTAAACATAAAGACCTAAATCTAGTGATAGGAAAATAAAACTAGATAGTTTATTAATGAAACTTGAAAATTAAAAACATAAGATAAGGGAAATTAAAGATAAAGCATAAACTAAATAACTAAACCTAAGATGCATAAAAATAAAAACCTAAATCTAGAACAATAAATTTAAATTTAAAACCCTAAATCTAGATAACTTGCTCCAAAAAATTATAGAGATCATCCAAATTACTAAGTATTCCATTAAAAGTCTCTCTTAAGCTAGTAACTTGATCATTTATATCTTTGAATCGAGCAAGGAAAGGATGAAGTTCTTCCTTATTTTCCTTTTCTTGATTAACCTCCTCTTCCCCTTCCTTATTTTCATCACTAGAAGCATCACTTGATTCAGAAGCAGAAGCAATAATCAGAATATTGTTTTCACCTAGGCCTTCTTCTTGCAACGGATCCTTTGGTCCAATTGGTGGTGATCGATCCTTCAATTCTTCCAAAGCAAAAACAGGAGCAATTGGTCGATTAGATGAAGAAGCATAATTAGTGATGCGCCAAGGGCTTATCATGGCTTAGAAGAGCACAATGGAGCCAAAGGAAACCATGCCTCGGATTTACATGGAGTGGTCTCAGAGTCTTTGGAAGATGTCATGGTTGATCCCGGTTTGAAAGGAAGCTTGGAGGAACATGTTGGAGAGGAGATCGCATATGACCGGCCAAGCCATGGTCCAATCGCACATGGCCAAGCACTTGACCGGCCACATGCCCGGCCATCACCATCGCATGACCCGGCCATGCCTAAGCACAACCGGCCACATGATCCTTTAGCCATGCCATCCGGGCCAATGACTAGGGCACGGGCTAAACGCTTTAAGGATGCTTTAGTGGGCTTTGTAAGATCTCATCTTGAAGAATTGAAGACCATTAAAGATCCATTGGGCCGATTTGAAGACCACACACCAAGGAATATTCCATATGATTCCATGGTGTGCACCATGATTTCTATCGATGGTCCCTAGGCTTTATCATTGTGTAATTTAGCCAATTGGGCCTTTATTCTATCTTAGTTTAGTTAATTATTTAGTTTGGACCTTGATTAGGGTTGGGCCTTGTTTAATTAAAGTCCAATCCTCATCTATTTTTCCTATTGGTTGTATTTTAGGATAGCTTCTAGATTCATCTATGTATGCAACCCTTATAGGATTAGGAGTTGGGTATGTTATGCGCCAACCCCTTCCCTATATAAGGGCTCTTTTATCTCTTGAAAACATAAGTTGAGTTGATTAATAAAGTTGAGAATTATTTTCCTAAATTGATTATCTTAGCTTCATTGTTCTAGTTTGAGCAAACTTAGGGTTCTTCAATCTTGTAGAGTCCTAGCAAACAATTAGGTTGTGATTGCTTAATTGTTTATGAATCTTGTGATCTTAGGTGTTTAATTGCAAGTCGAATTGAGGGTCTAAGGCCGATGAACGAAGGAGGATATATCTAGTGAAGATTGGCGACATACAAGTCTAGAAGTTTGGTGATTCAAGTGATCTTTGGCGGGTTTCAAAGGTGGATTTGGACCAATTACAACTAGATTCGTATCATGCAGCCCCATTATCGTCCCTTTTATCAACACCCTCCCCACTAGAATCTAGAGTAAAATTCCCCTTCCTTGTAAGGAGTTTTCCATGAGCTACTAGATGATGTGTAACTCTCTTTTACTCGTTGAACTTTATCAATCATGGTATCCATTTTTTTATCATAGTTTGCAACATATTAGCCAAATTGGCTTGATTTTGCTCTGAGTTTTGTCTTCCCACCTACACAAAAGAACAAAGATTAGTAATAAAAATTCTCACAAGTGAGTGTGTGTATACCTTTGTGCTCTCGTGTTTGCACTCAACCTATGGATTGGCGATCCACTACTCTCTTAATGATCTCACAAGATATGCCTTTTACTAGCTTCAATAGGCCTAAAAAAGAGCAACTCCTAGATGAACTTCTTTTTCTTCTCGATGACCTACCTTGAGGAACAAACAATTATGTAGCAAAATTCTTTGTGAATTAAAGGAAA
>AWWV01016256.1:0-18731 GCA_001974805.1 Corchorus capsularis
TATAGAATCCGGCTAGTCCATGAAAAGATATCACTTGTCCAACGTTGGTGGGTGTTGGCCATTCTTTGATTGCCTTGATCTTTTCTTCATCAACCTCTATACCTTGCGATGAAACCACAAAACCAAGAAAAACAAGCTTGTTTGTGCAAAAGGTGCACTTCTTAAGGTTAGCATACAACTTCTCGACCCTAAGTACATCTAACACACATCTTAGATGCCTAACATGCTCATCTAGGTTTCGGCTATACACAAGAATATCATCAAATAAACAACCACAAACTTGCCAATAAAAGCTCTTAAAACATGATTCATTAATCGCATGAATGTACTAGGTGCATTAGTCAATCCAAAAGGCATAACTAACCATTCATACAATCCTAATTTAGTTTTAAAGGCAGTTTTCCATTCATCACCTTCTTTCATGCGAATTTGATGATAACCACTCTTAAGATCAATTTTAGAAAATAAGCAAGCACCATGCAATTCATCAAGCATATCATCTAATCTAGGAATAGGGTGACGATACTTTACCGTGATGTTGTTTATTGCCCTACAATTAACACACATTCTCCAAGTCCCATCTTTCTTAGGAACAAGCAACACAGGAACGGCACATGCAGAAAGGCTCTCATGCACAAACCCTTTTTAAAGTAGCTCTCCAACTTGCTTCTCCAATTCCTTTGTTTCTTCAGGATTTGTCCTATAAGCTGGCTTATTTGGAATTTGCGCCCCAGGGATGAAGTCGATTTGATGTTCAATCCCCCTAATTGGTGGTAAACCACTAGGAATCTCCTCAGGAAACACATCTACATAATCACTCAAAAGAGAAACAATTTTGCTTGGAAGCTCGCTTTCCATGTGGTTAGTGCTCACAAGTGTATATTTAAGCAAAAGCAAGATCAAAACAGAATTATCATTCAAAGCCTCTTTAATCTCACTCTTAGTTGCTAACATACACTCCTTAACAACTTTCTTAGAACTAGCATGCTTTTCAACTAAATCGCAATTTACATCTAACTTAGCATGTCTATTCTTTTTTTTAGCCCTATAATCGGATTCCATCTTAGTAAATTCCAATTGATCTTTTAAAGCTTCTTGAGGTGATAATGGAATAAAAGTAAAGGGCTTCTTACCACACATGAGAGTATATTGGTTCGTCTCACCATCATGTTGAACTTTGTTGTCGTATTACCATGGTCGCCCAAGAAGTACATGGCATGCTTGCATGGGTAAGATATCGCACAATACATCTCCTTTGTACCTGCCCAAACAAAGAGAAACTAAAACTTGTTTGTTAACCCTAATTTCCTCCTTATCGTTGATCCAACCCAAGCTATAAGGTTTAGGGTGTTGTGTAGTGGGTAATTGCATCTCCTTTACCAAATAAATACTAGCTATGTTTGTACAACTCCCACCATTGATAATCACGCTACTAGGCTTCCCATTCGCATACATCCTAGTATGAAACAAGTTCTCCCTTTGGTTGTTCACATCGTTTTTCACATAAGCACTCAAAGTTCTCCTAGCAACCAAACTTTTAAGTGCAAAACCGACACCATCATCACCATCTTCATGCGCTTCTTCTTCATCATCTCCATCACCACTAGATCCTAAAGTAATTTCTTCATCTTCACTTTCGATTTCTCCTTGGTCATTCACGAACAACACTTTCTTGTTCACACAATCTTTAGCATAGTGTCCAAAACCTTGACACTTGAAACACTTGACATGATTCTTTGAAGATGAGCTTGATGAAGATTTAGAATCGGTTTTAGGGGTACCTTTTTGCGCTAACTCCTTTTCCTTTGATGATTTGTCATCCTTCTTGATTGGAGTTTTCCATGAGCTTGATGATGATGTAAAGCTCTTCTTATTCCTTTTTACTTGGCTTTCGGCCTTCAAAGCATGTTGAAGCAACTCCTCAACCTCATAGTGTTGTTGCATCTCCACTATATCATGAATTTCTCTATTCAATCCCGCAAAGAATCTAGCTATAGTAGCTTGTGGAGCTTCATCGATCTCGGCCCTTGACATCAACAACTTCATCTCGGAGTAGTATTCATCAACACTCCTAGTTCCTTGTCTCAAAGATTGCAACTCTTGGTAAAGACCATTAGTGTAAAAGCTTGGAACAATCCTCTTCGTCATATAACTCTTTAGACCCAACCAAGTGTTGATCGACCCTTCCAAGTTTCTTCTTCTTGTTTGCACCAATTGATTCCACCAATTTAAAGCATTCTCCGTGAATTCAAGAGTAGCAATTAGTACCTTCTTTGGCTCGGCATGTGGATAGTAGTAAAAATACATATCCAATTTCGACTCCCACTTCAAGTAATCGGATGGAGACCCTCTCCCATTGAATTTAGGGATTTTGTATTTGATGTTATCCTTAGGCTCCTCTCTTTCAATTCCTCTTCTAGGCCGCATATTTTCATTGTGGGCTTGCCCACCAAGTTCTTGTTGCCTTAGTCTCTCCATGGGATTGATTCTAGCAATTTGCCTCGGTGGTGGAGGATGATCCTCTTCATTGTTGCGTGCGACATTAGCTGTTTGAGGAGGTTGAGCTTGTCGATTTTGACCGTCTCTTACTTGTTGGACTTCATTGGTCAAAGTATCGAATCTAGTATTCATATTGTCAAAACGTTGCATTAGAGTTTGCAACATAGCAACCACGTTTGGTTGCTCTTGTTCTCTTTCCATAGTACCTACAAAAAGAACAAAAAATTAGTAGTAAAATTCCTCACAAGTGTGTGTGTGCTTATACTTTTGACTTGTGCTCTCATGTTTGTACTCAAGTCCTATGGATTGGCGGTCCACTACTCTCTTAATGATCTCACAAGATTTGCCTTTTACTAGCTTCAATAGGTCTAATAAGAGCAACTCCTAGAGCACTCCTTTCTTCTCGTGACCTACTTGAGGAACAAACAATTAGTAGCAAAGTTATTTGTGAATCAAAGGAAAAGTGATCTTAAACCAAACCAAACCAAACCACTTAATGCAGGCTCCTTATGTCGAAATTCTTCTCCAAAGTTGCTGCACAAAAACTCAATTCAAGCACAATCACAATATCAATCGATTAGAAAACCCTAGTACCACTTAATTCCAATTTTGTACCACTTGTCTCCAATAGGGTTTGTAACCTGGAGTTCTTCAAATCAAATCAGAATTAACAGCAAAAGCAATCCAAGGATCTCAATTACACAACCAATTAGGATTAGTTGCAACTAAATAGATCAATTGCACAAGAAAACCCTAATCCCCAAATTTCCCAAACAAAGGACCCTAGTTCCTGAAAAATATCGATAACAGCACAGATTTTTTTGATTTTTTTCAATACTTTTCCCAGAAAGATCACACCAAAATAAGTTTAAAGCTCAAATTTCACAGCTTTCCGAGCTCAAACGAATCCAGAACAAAAATCACAAGTTTCTGGTCGAAAACTTTTTTTATTTTATTTTATTTTTTTTATATTTTTCGATATAACTACTAGTTATGAGAGACTCAAATCTGAAATTTCAAAGTAAAACGATGCAAGATGAATCGGCTATGAATTTTTGAAGTTTCTGAATTTTTGAATCTTTCAAGAAGGTGTTCTGATGAGTGTTTGGGTGTGTTGTGATGGATGAAAACGTGATGATTGATGTATAGAAGGATAGATTTACCGATTGAAGATGACAACCTATGTTCTGATTACCAATTGATACGAATCTAGTTGTATTAGATTCAAATCCCCTTTGAATATCCACCAAAGTCGACTTGAACTTCTTCAACTTCTAGACTTGTATGTCGATGATCTTCACAAAGCTATCCCTCCTCTTTCGTCGGCCTTAAGCACTCAATTATACCTTCAATTGAATTCTCAAGATCACAAGATTCACAAACAACTAAGTTATCTCAACCTAATTGCTTGCTAGGACTCTACAAGATGAAGAACCCTAAGTTTGCTCAAACTAAAACAATGAAGCCAAAGAAATCGATATGGGTATAAACCTCTCAACTTTATTGATTAACTTAGCTTATGTTTACAAGAGGGGGATGGTCCCTTTATATACTAGTAGGGGACGCATAACCCTTCTCCTAAAACTAAAAGGAAAACATAAAGGAAGGAACAAGGAAATAGCCTATTCCTTGTCCTACTAGGAAAAGTAAATACATAACTTAGTTAAGCAAGGATTGGACTTAGTCAAACAAGGCCCAACCCATGTCTTCTAAACTAAATAAATAATTAATCTAAGATAGAATAAAGGCCCATGAGGCCGAATTACACAATACCAAAGCCTAATGCTCATCGATTTCAAGTAAAGTAAACACCTTGGAATCGATGGGAATATTCTTGGTGATGTCGACTTCAATGCCTTCCAAATGTTCTTCAATGGACTCTAAACCTCCAAGATGAGATCTTACAAAGCCCAATAAAGCTTCCTTGAACCTTTTAGCCCGTGCCCTAGTCATTGGACCTTGCGGAATGGCTAAAGGATCAAAAGGCCGGTCTTGTCCGGATGGCCCTATCGATATCCGGTTGTGGCCGGTTGGTGCGCCTAGCGATGGCCGGTTGTGACTGGACATGTCCATGTCGCGTGGCCGGTGTTGGCCGGGCATCTCCGAGTCACGTGGCCGGTGTTGGCCGGACTTCTCCAAGTCGCATGGCCGGTCACTAGTGCTTCCACCTCCACGATCCTCCAAACTAGCATCGATGACATCTCCATGATCTTCATTGGCTCCAATGTGTCCTTCTAAGCCATGATAAGCCCTTGGCGCATCACATTACTTCTAGAACTTGTGTTGATTCTTGTGTACATTTATAGAAGTATGTCATGGATATGTCAAAGACAAAGTGTGGGGGTATGAAAGGTAGCTTAAATCTTTTAAAAAGAAGTGTTTTCATGTTAAGAGGAGAAAAGATATTTTCTTGCTTAAAAATAATAAAATAAAATAAAATAAAAAAATATTAATTAATCCATTGTTGTCACTCTTTTTTTTAACAAAAGGAGTTAGTAACCCTTGGAAAGAGGATAAGAGGCATGGAAAGCGGAAATATTGTCCCTCTTGTAAAAATGAGTGTTAGTAACCTCAAATAAAGGGAGCTAGTAGCCCCAAATCATAGACACTTCTAAGGTTAGTAACCTTGCTTAGAAATTTTGAGTTATTTCTTTTAAAATTGGAAATTGATGAAAATGCAAGCTTATGGTAAGTTTTCCTTGTCAAATTCACCCAAGGTATGTTACTCTTAGAACTTACATTATTGATTGGAGTGATTTTGTGCATAGTTAATTTGAATCTTATGGTCTTTGTATTCTTACTAACTTATATTGCATTTGACTAGAAAATGTAGATTAAATTCTTAATTTGTTAGAAGTACCTTGTTTTCTAAAGTTTGATGTCTCTAGTTAATGTTACATAATGTTTGTGGGTATCGTTCTAGTTAAGTAAACCCTCAGGAGACTATAACTCCTCCTTTATAGACGTATAGAGGTTTAAAGGCTTGCGTCACATGCTAAGTGCCGCCGTACACCTACGAAAGTGGAATCAATATGCTGCTTAGTTTAGGACTAACCTTTTTTGTTTTCTTAGGATTAACCTTAGTTTGCTAGGGACTAGCAAAGCTTAAGTGTGGGGGAAATATGATCGGACCAAAATTATGCATCCTTTTATGGTCATTTTCCTATGCTTTTAGGGTATTTTATGCTTGATTATGCCTTATATTTGGTATATTTGTGTTTATAGGTGTTAAAGTGAAGAAAAGTGCAAAATCACCAATTTTGTACCTTTTTGGAGCCTTTTTGGATGATTATTTACACAAATATTTTCCAAGGATATTTTGGATGAAGAATGGAGCCAATATGTTCGTGATTGAAGAGCTTGAAGAGTCAATTTAATAATCATAAGATTGATTTTCAAGAGTTAGAAGCAGGAGCAAAGTTGAATTTCAAGGCAAGAAAACATGTCAAGAAGTGTCATAGCACTGGAGTACATGGGTCGCGAGGCAAACCACATGGGGCGCCAAGCATAGCACATGGGCGTCCAGCGCTAGTCGGGACATGCCACCAGCAACCACATGGGAGCAGGCGACCTGGGGCCTGAGAGCAACGTCCTGGGCGCACAAGCCATCTACATGGATGCCCAGGGGGAGTCGGGGTTCAGCCATGCGCGCGCCAAGCATGCCATCATGCGTGTCTTCACCTTGAAGCCTCTTCACTTGTTTCCAGATTTGGCGGCCTTTCTGTATTTTAGCCATAAATTTTAATCCAGAGCTCCGTTTGAGGCGTATGAGTAACCGTTGGAAAGCTAACTCCAAGATCTACAACTTTCCTGTTTGGGTCGAAGCCCAGTTTTGCCGTTTTCGTTGACGAAAATGCCCCTGAAGTCAGCGGACAGAAACTATCCTGGGCCTGTTTTGCGGGATTGATCCAATTAAGCCCAAATTCTTATTTCGACTAGCTTGAAGACTTGGAGAGCAGCCCAGCACATCCTTAGGGTTTGTTTAGCTCTAAATTAACTCTAAGCCACCCTCTATAAATACCCTCTTAAGTCTAAAACCCTAAAAACATAACACAACATAGAAAATCATCTTTTCTCAACCCTAGCTCTAGGGTTTGCGATAGCAAGAGGAGACGCAGCCGCCGGCCTCAAGCATTGTAAGTCTCTCATGGATTGCTTGCAATCCATGAGTAGCTAAACCTTTTATACTTCTTTTCCTTAGGTACTTTTGATCAATGAATTATTGGTGAGACTTTTGTTCTTAATAATTTGAGCTTTTTCCGTTTGAATACGTTTCTTATCTCTATGCTTCATCTTATGTGTTCATACTTTGATTGATTTGGTGTGCAACATATCTTGAGATTTATGAATGCTATAGTTAGATTCAAGTAGCTTGAGTCAAGCTAAAGGTCCAAGTAACAATTGTAATTCTAGGAGTCCTAGGTTCAATGGGATATCAAACCTTGTTGAAATCTTTAGGCCGAGATGGAAATTGACGTAGGCAAGTTTGGTATTGATTTATCATGCATGTGGATTAATAAAACTTAATGCTTGTTATATGAAGGGCTGAAACCGTAGATTATAACATTTGAGGTTAATTGTCAGCGAGATGCGGGTTAATTTTCTTAGCATGTTGGAATTAGCATCACGTCTGTTCCTATACCAATTATTCAAATGGAGTTGTTTAAGATGTTAAGAGGATTACTTTGTTTCAATGAAAGTTGATGTCTACGTCTTAGGCTATATACCGATTTGGAGTAATTTATGATTCTTAATTGATTGCAATCTAAGCCAAATTTATGTTTAGTGTCCATGATCCATGATTCACTTGATCAAAGTAGTTACCTAAAGGAGAAGAAGTATGTTTTCATTCATTGTTTTTACTAAACTCTCTTTTAAATCTTTAGTTTAGATTTCTTTTAATTGTTTTCTAGTTTAATTACTCTATTTTGAAAAACCCAAAAATATCTTTTCTAGGTTAGAATTTCTTCTGTAAGATTTAACTTTGATTCGTACCTTCCCTGTGGATTCGACCCCTACTTGCCCTAGCTAAGTAGTTATTATCTATTTGTTATTGGTTTGTGGGGAATTGTCTTGTGATTTGATCAACGACTCAATCAATATCCATGGATCAATTCCTTTTGAAGGGTAAGGAGATTAACCAAGAGGACACTCCACAAAGGCAAGAAAGAAGCAATGCCAATCAAGGATGCCGAAAGCTGTCATTGCATCAAGCTCAAACGGCAACAAAGATGGCATTGTCATTCATAGCCATTCATGGGATCGCTCTCAACAAAATTGGTGAACTTTTTCCTTATCTCCTATTTTGTTGTGCTCATATTCTTCCTATCTTGTCATATCTACTTTTTGCTTTAAAGTAGTATGATCCACCTTAACAAAGGGGGATGGAAGGAAGTCTAGCCAAAGACAATAAAGAAAGGCGCTACTTGGGAGGCAACCCAAGATACTAACATCTATCCTTTCCTTTTGAATTTTCTTTTCATTAGTTATAGGTCATTTTGCATTTTCAAATTAAGGAGCATACAAACGAATGGAGACAAGTGAAGGGAGCAATGTGAAGATAGGAAGTGGAGCTTACGCTTTGCACAAATAGAGAAGCTTTCTTAACTCCCATTTACTTTAATTTCATAATGCATTAATCAACAAGATGACGGCATAACATTTGCATATGTTATTCCATTAATGCATAGTGAGATTGATTGTTTACTCCTTGAATTGAATTGTCTTTCATGCATCTCATACATATAGAATTTTAAGCGATAAGAGCCTAAGGTCATTCTTTTATGGTTGTGGATTTTTTGTAAGAGACAAGTGTTTTTGCATTGAGATATTTTGGGAATTTGCAAGAGTTTGGATTATATTTAGCTTTGAGACATTGAAAGTTGAGTTTGAATGCAAGGTAGAGCATTTGGGAAGCAAAACCCGACTCGACCTGGGCCCCTAGGCAGATTGCTTGAGCACCCAGGCCGATACCCACAACACCCAATTACCCTGGATCAAACACAAAGACCGACTGCCGCTGGGCACCCAATCCAAAAGCCTAAGTACCCAATTGGATTGCTTGAGCACCCAGATGCCGAACACTGAGCTAGACAGTGACAAGCACCCAAGTGCACATGTCCTAGCATCCGAACTCCCAATAGCCATCACCCATCTCCAACACTATAAATGCCACCCATCACCCACCTTCAATTGTCTAACACCCATTTCTATCCCAAACCTTTTTCATTTTTCTTCTATTACCTCCAAATTTCTAATTTCACTCACTTGAATTCTCAATTTCACTACTCCATCACTTACAAATTATTTCTTTCATCTTTTCATCACCCAAAAACACTTACCCATTAGATTATCCAACACCTTTTCCATTAAAATCCCTCAATGTCTCAAATTTTCAAGTTTTGGAAAAGTTGTCGATTTCTTTGGATTTTTGTTTCAAGTGGTTAGAAAGGTGATAAGAGATCATTTTGGATTTGATTGAGGAGTTTTTGAGCATTGGGAAATGCTACATTGGATTAACAAGTGGAATTTTTCAAGACACCAAGGTAATAAGGAAGTAATAGTCAAGCACATGGAATCTAGGGATAAGCTTCGCATTGATGATTTCTATGTTGTGGATAAGAAGAGATGAGACAACATAGGAGTGAGATGAGAGCTTATATGGAGCAAATGGAGTAGCCCATGCGCGACTACATGGGCCAAAGGAGGCCAAGGAGAGGCCGATGACTCTTATTCTTAAGATGCTATGTGTATCGCATTTTATTATGACATTGCATGCATTTTTATTTGTTCTTTTATTTGTCTTATGTTTATTTTGGATCTTATGTAAGACTTAAGTATTTGGATGCTATGATTGATAATATGTTTGGATTAATTTGCTAAGATTGAGTACAACTTTCTTTGTGAATTAAATCTTACATGTGCTCAATTAATTTAGATTACCCTACTTATTGTGTTTTATTGCTAGTAGTAAGTTTGCTTGATTTATTAGATTGGGTCGACACTTGTGCACTTCATTTTTCCAAAAGTTTCCAAAACAACATGTTTTGAAATTTTTTGTCAAAATGCTAGCACAACACACATTGAGGACTATGTGTCTTTTAAGTGTGGGGGGAGGAAGTAGTCTATTTGAAAGATCCTATTTTTTTTTCTATCTTATTGACTAGAGATAAATTTTTCAAAATTTTTGAAGAAAATTGAAATTGATTTTGTATTTCTAATAAGTTTTGATTTAATTTCCATGAGTATAGTCTTGTGTGATATTAATTTGGTTTAAATACATTGAAAATATTTTTCAAATTTTCTTATTATATTTTCATTCTTTGATTGAGAAGTGTAATTAATAAGGTTTTTCATACCCAAAAATGGTTTGGCAAGTGTATTACTTCTAGAACTTGTGTTGAATCTTGTGTACAAATATAGAAGTATGTCATGGATATGTCAAAGGCAAAGTGTGGGGTATGAAGGGTAGCTAAAATCTTTTAAAAAGAAGTGTTTTCATGAAAGAGAAGAAGATGTATTTCTGCTTTAATTAAAAAAATATATAATGAAAAAAAAACTTTTCCATTGTTGTCACTCTTTTCTTTAATAAAAGGAGTTAGTAACCCTTGGAAAGAGGATAAGAGGCATGGAATGCGGAAATATTGTCCCTCTTGAAAAAAAAAATGAGTGTTAGTAACCTCAAAAGATAAAAGGTGTTAATAACCCCTAAATCATGAACACTTCTAAGGTTAGTAACCTTGTTTTCTTAAAAATAGGCCATCCTTTTAACCCATTCTTATCTTTGATATATATCCATGATACTCCCTCCCATTCAAAATAAGTGCAACATTTCAAGATTTGCAGCCATTCATATTAAGTGCAACATTTAGAAAACCAATATAATTTGTGATTTGTTTCCATATATATCCCTACTTGTGTTGGTTAAGTAGTTGAATCTTTAATTATCTTGGGAAGTTGGGAAGGGAGAGAAGAATTTTATCTAATTGTTTATAAAATTTTTTGAAGGGTAAAAATGCCATTTTAAGTGATTTTTTACTAAATTTAAAACCAATTAATCATTATCTTGATTTGTGTAATATTCCTAGTGTTGCACTTATTTTGAATGGGAGGGAGTATTACTTTTCTTTGGAAATAGATGTAAATACAAGCTTATGGTAAGTTTTCTTTGTCAAATTCATCTAAGGTATGTCGATCTTAGAAATTACATTATTGATTGGAGTGCATAGTTGATTTGAATCTTATGGTCTTTATATTTTTACTAACTTATATTGCATTTGATTAGAAAATGTAGATTAAATTCTTAATTTGTTAGAGGTACCCTGTTTTCTAAAAGTTTGATATTTCTAGTCAATGTTTACATAATGTTTGTGGGTATCATTCTAGTTAAGTAAACCCTCAGGAGACTATAACTCCTCCAATGTAGACATACATTGGTTTAAAGGCTTGCGTCACATGCTAAGTGCCGCCGTACACCTATGAAAGTTGAATCAATAAATTGTTTAGTCTAGGTTAGTTTTAAACTAATGCTAACCTTTTTTGTTTTCTTAGGATTAACACTAGTTTGCTAGGGACTAGTAAAGCTTAAGTATGGGGGAAATATGATTAGACCAAAATTATGCATCTTTTTATGCTCATTTTCCTATGCTTTTTGGGTATTTTATGCTTGATTATGCCTTATATTGGTTATATTTGTGTTCATAGGTGTTGAAGAGAAGAAAGTGCAAAATCATCAATTTTGTACTCTTCTTGGAGCCTTTTTGGATGATTTATGACACAAATATTTTTCAAGGACATTTTGGATCAAGGATGGGGCTATTATGATCGAGATTGAAGAGTTTTTCAAGGCGAAGGAGCAAGACGAGTTCAAAGACATGTTCGAGTGCCGAGCCATGACACAGTTCACCTGGGTGATCAGACTAACTACGTGGGTCTTCAGACAAACCATGTGGGCACCCAGGTGGAGTCGGGACACTACCCAGCTGGTTCTTCAGGAGAACACATGGGTGCTCAAGGCAACCATGTGGGCGCCCAGGAGGAGTCAGGACAGCCAAATGCGCGCACAACCCATGTCCCTTCCTCTTGAAGCTTCTTCAATACTTTCCAGATTTGACGATAGTTCTGTAATTCAGCCAGAACTTTTGATCCAGAGCTCCGTTTAAGGATTATGAGTAAGCGTTGGAAAGCTAACTCCGAGAGCTACAACTTTCGTGTTTCGGTCGAAGTCCAGTTCGGACGTTTTCATGGACGAAAATGCCCATGAAGTCAGCGGACAGAAACTGTCTTGGGCCTTTCTTGCGGGATTAATCAAATTGAGCCCAAATTCTTATTTGGATTAGCTTGAAGACTTGGAGAGAAGCCCAGAACATCCCTAGGGTTTGTTTAAGCCATCTAGAACTCTAAAATCTACCCTAGGCAGCCCCTATATATACCCTTTCATCCTAGACACATAGAACAACTTACAACACAACTTTTATCTCTTTTTCTCTCTAGGTTTTGCGGTTTGGAGAGGAGGCAGCCGCCTCCTCCTCTTTTCCTCTTCGGTTTGTAAGTTTTCAATCTCTTATGGATTGGAAACTACAATCCATGAGAGGTTAAATCTTTATACTTCTTTTCCTTAGGTATTTTTGATCAATAAATCTATGGTGAGACTTTTGTTTTTAAAAATTTGATTTTTTCTGTTTGAATATGTTTCTTATCTCTGTGCTTCATCTTATGTGTTCATATTTTGATTGATTTGGTGTACAACTTATCTTGAGATTTATGAATACTAAAGTTAGATTCAAGTTGGCTTAAGTTAAGTCGATGTTGGTCACAAGTGACAATTGAATTAGATGTTCTAGGTTCAATGGGATATCAAACCTTGTTGAAATCTTTAGGCCGAGATGGAAATTGATGTAGGCAAGTTTGGTATTGATTTACCATGCATGTGGAAAAGTAAATCTTAATGCTTGTCCTATGATTCTTCACAGGGTGATGCTTGATTAGGAACAATAGGGAATAGTTTTAGCTAGTAGCAAGATTAATTCTCTTAGCATGTTGGAGGGTCGAGTATTCCTCTCCTATACCAATTATTCAAATGGAGTTGTTTAAGATGTTAAGAGGATTACTTTGTTTCAATGAAAGTTGATGTCTACGTCTTAGGCTATATACCGATTTGGGATGATTTATGATTCTTAATTGATTGCAATTTAAGTCAAATTTATGCTTTGTGTCTATGATCCATGATTCACTTGATCAAAATAATTACCTAAAGGAGAAGAAGTATGCTTTTAATTAATTGTTTCTCTTAAATTGATTTCTTAGTCATTAGTTTAGATTTATATAATTGTTTTCTAATTTAGTTTACCTATTTTGAAAACCTATAAAAAATCCCCTTTGGTAAGATTTTCTTTTGTGTAATTTGGCTTTGATTTGCTCCTACCTTCTCTATGGATTCGACCCATACTTGCCCTAACTAATAGTTATAGGTTTGTGGGGATTTATTTTGTGATTTGTTCAACGACCGATCACTAGCCCAAAGGATAATTTTCCTTTGCCACATATTGATGTTCTAGTAGACAAAATTGCTGGGTATTCTTTGTTTTCATTCATGGACGGATTTTCTGGATACAATCAGATTAAGATGGCACCAGAGGACAGAGAAAAGACTGCGTTTGTCACGGCTTGGGGAGTATTCTGTTACAAAGTTATGTTGTTTGGATTGAAGAATGTCGGGGCAACGTATCAAAGAGCTATGGTGAACCTTTTCCATGATATGATACATAAAGAAATTGAAGTATGTGTTGATGATATGATTGTTAAAGCTTGGTCAGTGGAAGAACATTTGGTGAATTTAAGAAAGCTCTTTGAAAGACTTCGAGAGTTTTAGCTTAAGCTTAACCCGACAAAATGTACTTTTGGAGCCACTTCAGGGAAGTTGCTTGGATTCGTGATCAGCGAGAAGAGGATTGAGGTAGACCTTGACAAAGTGAAAGCCATCCAAAATTTGCCCCCACCAAAGAATCAAAAAGAAGTTAGAAGATTTTTGGGTAGATTGAATTACATTGCTCATTTCTCAACTAACAGTTATTTCCCAGCAACGGCTCGATTGGGATTCCCAGCCACAAACAATGTATCAGAGTATGAAGCTTGCATTTTGGGAATTCATATGGCTTTGACAAAGAAGTAAAGAGATTGGAGGTTTACGGTGATTCAGCTTTGGTAATTTATCAAATGAAAGGAGAATGGCAGACAAGAGAACCAAAGTTGGTCAAATACTGGGATTATTTGGTAGAGTTAATCAAGCCATTTGAAAAGGTCATATTCCACCATTTGCCCAGAGAAGATAATCAGTTGGCTGACACCTTAGCAATCCTCGCGTCAATGTTTAAGGTGGTCCAACCGATCCGGATTCAGATGAAAGATTCTCCAGCACATGTATTGAACGTGGAAGACGAAATCGATAGGAATCCATGGTATTTTGATATTCAGAGCATGCTACAGAAAATGACAAAAGGGTGATCGAAGAATGGCGATGGGTCATCTCCTAGAAAGTGACACTCTATACAAGAAAGTCATGACCAAACATCGCTTAGATGTGTGTGCTCAGCGGAGGCTAGAAAGATTATGAAAGAAGTGCATGAGGGTTCATGCGGGAGTCATATTAGTGGGCATAAGATGGCAAGACAGATTATGAGAGTAGGTTATTATTGTTTGACGTTGGAAACTGATTGCATCAAGTATGTTAGAAGATGTCATAAGTGTCAGATTTACGTAGACCAAATTCATGTTCCTCCGAATCCATTACATGTAATGTCAGCTCCGTGGCCTTTCTCGATGTGGGGAATGGATGTGATAGGAGTCATTAACCCCAAGGCTTCGAATGGACATAAGTTCATATTGGTTGCAATTGATTACTTTACAAAATGGGTTGAGGCAGCTTCTTATGGAAGCGTTACTCAAGCAGTAGTCACCAAGTCTATTAAGAAAGAGATTATCTGCCGGTATGGGTTGCCAGAAAGAGTTATTACTGACAATGCATCCAACCTAAATCAAGGATTGGTGGAAGAAACTTGCAAACAATTCAAGATTGTGCATAGCAACTCGACTATTTACAAACCCAAGATGAATGGTGCAGCAGGAGCAGCTAATAAGAACATCAAGAAGATTGTGGAGTGAATGACTGATACATATAGGGATTGGCATGAGAAACTTCCTTTCGCCCTTCGCGCTTATCAGACTTGTGTCAGAACCTCAACTGGGGCAACTCTGTACTCCTTGATATACGGAATGCAAGCAGTAGTACCAATTGAAGTAGTAATACCGTCCATACGGGTATATCGAAGAACTAGATTGGAAGAGTCTGAATGGATTCAGGAGAGATATGATCAGCTCAATTTGATCAATGAGAAAAGGATAACAGCTTTGTGCCATGGCCAAATGTACTAAAAGAGGATGGGACGGGCATTTAGCAAGAAAGTACGCCCGAGAGAGTTCAAAGAAGGAGATTTAATGCTGAAGAA
The DNA here is from genome assembly GCA_001974805.1 of Corchorus capsularis. Taxonomy (NCBI): domain Eukaryota; kingdom Viridiplantae; phylum Streptophyta; class Magnoliopsida; order Malvales; family Malvaceae; genus Corchorus; species Corchorus capsularis. Next base: position 15,003 of record AWWV01016256.1, read on the forward strand.
GATTATACCAGAATAACGTGACCCAAAGGGCAAGTGGGCACCGAATAGGGAAGGCCGATTCATAGTAAAGAAAGCATTTTCCGGTGGGGAATTAATGGATGGCGAAGAGTTTCCAAGATCCATCAATTCTGATGCAGTTAAGAACTACCATGCCTAAAAAAAAAACTGGGCCTAAAAAAGAAAGAGGTCGCAAAAAGAAAAAGATATAAAACAAGGGATCCAAGTTGAAAACCCGCAAAGGGCGGCTTGGGTCCAGTGGGGGTCGTTTGAGTTCAAAACCCGAAAAAGGGCGGCTCAAGCGAAGGATGGAAGAAGGAGAAACTTGAGCTGAAAACCCAAAAAGGACGGCTTAAGAATTTGGAGAAAGCGAACTGGCAGTTGATGGATACCAAATTATCTCTTAAGGTCAAAATAGGATTGGGCGCGATCTAGACTGAGTGGGTGCCATCAAGTACAATAGGCTTCTCTCGAAAAATCCAAAGGTCCTGTCATCATATTGTCGTCGGAGTATTCATCATTACGAGGCACTACCTTTCTATGCTTTCTTTTCTTTTGAATATGAGACTTCCTTGATTAAATAGTTGAACTTTTACAAATTTTTGGTACATATTGCAATATTGATGCAAATATTGTGTTTCATTCCTTGAACGCGTGGGCTTGATATATTGCATAGCATGTCATCACAAACCATAAGTGGTATAACATTTCATTTTGACAAAAAGGGGTGGAATGCATTGAAGAAGATATTCTAGCCTCACGACGCATCAAGACAAGCTTTTTTCAACAATTGTTTTCAAATCATTTTGAACCATACTTCTTTTCAAAACCAGTGTTGATAAAAACCATTTTTGAGACAAATAACAAATTGAGAATGTTTTGTAAATTTGTTTTGCAAAATATTTGCATTCCATTTGTGAGTCTAGGAGGAAGATTAAATTAGGGATGTCAAACGAGAAAGTCTTACAAGTGGTGGTCACCAGTTTCGAAAATGGGTCAACATTCGGGGCATATGTATCGAAAGGATAAGATGTTGTCAGGGGCAAATAGGCATCGTCTTATGAAATCATATTGCAATCATGACATGTTTCAAGAAGTTTAAGCTACATGTTCATTATACTTCAAACTTTTGATTCCTGATAATTTTGTTGCAAGGAGATAAGGAAGTTGATCCTCGGAACAAGGGGGCAATGGAATCCCAGTCATTCATGGTAGATCTAAAGCAAGGAAGCTCGTCCAAGGGACGTTGGATAAAACAAGGGAAGTCAACATGATTTTACTTTCCTTAGTTGATTCATCTTTCATTCCGCATACATGTGCATTCATGCATACTTGCACAATAGAATATCCCATTATCATCCATGACAGGAACTCGCAAGGGAAGAAGTCAAAGCCGAAGAAAGAAAGGATGACCAAACGATACATGTCGGGAGACGGATGAAGTCAGGATCACCTAAGAAGAAGCCATCGAGGGATTTTCGAGGTAGATGAGAAGATAGTCAAGGTCTTAACATTGGAGGATACCAAGAATTATAACTCTGCAGGTAAAGATCAGGAAAATGAAAGGTCAAAAAGAAGAGGAAGGAAGAGGAAGGAGACAGAGCCATGAATGATTGAAGGAGGTGGATCTAAGGAGTAGAATAAGCATGACAGAGACAAGAGAAAGCATTCAAACAAAGAAGGAGAAGCCATAAGAAGTTCAGACAGATTAAAATTAAGAAGAACACACAATGAAAGAACAACTAAGTGGGAAAGATCATCGAGAGGGATACAGTTTCAAATGGGAGAAAGATAAACAGATTCATAGAAGGGTTCGAGTGGACAACGCAGTCAAGGAGAAGAATCAGATAGTTAGGAGAAAAGAGACAAGGATATCAGAGTTTGTAAGTTCAAGAAGTTTTTAAATGAAATCAGGAAACCTTCGGGTAGCAATTCCTGACAGCCTCCGGGCGTTATATCGGAAACCTCCGGGTTGCAATTCCGATAGCTTTATAAGAAGATCAGAAACCTCTGGGTATTAATTCTGATCAGTTTCAAGAAATCAACTTCAAGTAACCAATTTTTCTTAACAAAAGTTCAATTATCTCAAAGAGTTGCGAAAGTTTGCACTTGGTAAGTCCTCCAGGCGCGATATCCGAAACCTCCAGGTAGGAATTTTGATAGCCTTTGGGCATGCTATAAGACCTCCGGACACAACGTCAGAAACCTCCGAGTAGCAATTCTGACAGCCTCCGTGCACAAAATCAGAAGCCTTTGGGCACAATTCTGATTGCCTCTGGTCATACTTCGAAGACTTTCCTTTTAAGAATGGTTCTGAAGACAGTTCCTGGAAGATTTTACGATTTAGGCTGAAGACAACTCACAGATGGATATGTAGATAGTTCCTAAAAGATTTGAAAATTGAGCCTGAAGACAGTTCACAGATGGGTTCTGAAGACAGTTCTTAAAAGGTATTTAAGAGTGAATCTGAAGACAGTTCAGGAAAATGGGTTCTGAAGACAGATCCTAAAAAGGATTTAGAAGTGAATATGAAGACAGTTCACGAAGATGGGTTCTGAAGACAGTTCCTCAATGGTATTTAAGAATGAGTATGAAGACAGTTCAAAGATGGTTCTGAAGACAGTTCCTAAAAGGTATTTAAGAGTGAGACTGAAGACAGCTCACAGATGGATCTGAAGACAGTTCCTAAAAGATTTTAAGAAAGAGGCTGAAGACAGCTCCTAGATGGATCTGAAGACAGTTCCTGAAAGATTTAACATTAAGGCTGAAGACAGCTCATAGATGGTGATACGAATCTAGTTGCTTTAGATTCAAATCTACCCTTGAATAGCTATCAAACTCGACTTGAATATCCTCCACACCTTCATGAGTAGATCAATAATCTTCACAAAGCTTAATCTCTTCGTTCGTCGCCCTAAGTCTTCAATTTGACCTGCAATTGTTGACTTAAGATCACAAAATTCACAAACAATTAAGCTCACAAGAGCTAATTGTTTGCTAGGACTCTACAAGATTGAAGAACCCTAAGTTTGCTCAAACTAGAACAATGAAGCTAAGATAATCAATTTGGGTGTATAAACCTCAATTTTATTAATCAACTCAAATTAACTTGTGTTTACAAGAGGGGGATGGTGCCTTTATATAGGCATCAAGTCGACATCCTTCCCTAATCCTAAAGCCTTAAGGGCGGCAATACATAAAGGAAGGAACAAGGAAATAGCCTACTCCTTGTTCTATTAGGAAAAGTAAATAACATAACATAATTAAGCAACGATTGGACTTAGTCAAACAAGGCCCAACCCAATGTAATCTAAATTAATTAAATAGCTAATCTAAAATAGAATTAAGGACCATATGGCCGAATTACACAATGGAAGCATTAAGTTTCATCGATTTCAAGTATGGTGCATAACTTGGAATCGATGGGAATATTCCTTTACTTATTGTCTTCAATGGACTTCAAACCTTCAAGATGATGTCGAACAAGACTTGTTAAAGCACTTGCTCTAGTCTTCGGACCTAAAGGCATCTTCAAAGGATCAAATGGCATCTTTATGGCATCTTCATGGTGATTTGCGATTCCATCCTCTCCTTTAAGCTTGTCCACGCTCCCTTGCAACCCTTGATCATCCCTTCCATGATCTCCATTGTGTTCTTCATGTTTATGATAAGCCCTTGGCGCATCAGTGGATCTAAAGACAGTTCCTAAAAGCTTTTAAGATTTAGATTGAA
>AWWV01016257.1:0-11595 GCA_001974805.1 Corchorus capsularis
CAATGGGAACATTACAAAACAACAAATAAATAAGAAAGCAGAGATCAAAATAGAATGATGAGCAGTTTTAACAAGTGAGAGGAATGAGATTGTAGAGCTGCATTTGGAATACAAAAACAACATGGTCTAGTGGCAGTAAATGATACGAACTAGTTGAAATCGGTCCAAATCCACCTTTGAGACCCACCAAAGATCAACTTGAATCACCAAACTTCTAGACTTGTATGTCGACAATCTTCACTAAGTAAACCTCCCTCGTTCGTCGGCCTTAGACCCTCAATTAGACCTACAATTGAACACCTAAGATCACAAGAATTCACAAACAATTAAGCTCACAAGAGCTAATTGTTTGCTAGGACTCTACAAGATTGAAGAACCCTAAGTTTGCTCAAACTAGAACAATGAAGCAATCAATTTGGGTGTATAAACCTCAATTTTATTAATCAACTCAAATTAACTTGTGTTTACAAGAGGGGGATGGTGCCTTTATATAGGCATCAAGTCGACATCCTTCCCTAATCCTAAAGCCTTAAGGGCGGCAATACATAAAGGAAGGAACAAGGAAATAGCCTACTCCTTGTTCTCTTAGGAAAAGTAAATAACATAACATAATTAAGCAACGATTGGACTTAGTCAAACAAGGCCCAACCCAATGTAATCTAAATTAATTAAATAGCTAATCTAAAATAGAATTAAGGACCATATGGCCGAATTACACAATGGAAGCATTAAGTTTCATCGATTTCAAGTATGGTGCATAACTTGGAATCGATGGGAATATTCCTTTACTTATTGTCTTCAATGGACTTCAAACCTTCAAGATGATGTCGAACAAGACTTGTTAAAGCACTTGCTCTAGTCCTCGGACCTAAAGGCATCTTCAAAGGATCAAATGGCATCTTTATGGCATCTTCATGGTGATTTGCGATTCCATCCTCTCCTTTAAGCTTGTCCACGCTCCCTTGCAACCCTTGATCATCCCTTCCATGATCTCCATTGTGTTCTTCATGTTTATGATAAGCCCTTGGCGCATCAGTGGATCTAAAGACAGTTCCTAAAAGCTTTTAAGATTTAGATTGAAGACGGTCATCCTCTCCAGTTTTCAGCAGTTTTAAGTAGTTACTCAACTTGATCGAAGACGATCATCTTTCTCAGTTTTCATCAGTTTTTAGTAATTACTCAAGTTGATCGAAGATGATCATTTTTCTTAGATTTCATCAATATTCAGTGCCGACCTCAAAGCATGTTCTCTCTCAATAGTTATTTTATTAATAAAGCGGGTGTCTACGTCTTTGCACGCTTCCTATCTTCCAAAAGCATACAAACTACTTCTTTGCACGCTTCTTGATAGTTAGAAAGCGTACAAAGAGGGGCAACTGTAGACACCCGTTTTTGTCCTATATCCTTCAATTTAAATCAATTTATTTTTTAATTGGCATTAGGGCACATAGGGGCATTTTAGTCATTTTTACAATAAGGGCATTTTGGGTATTCTAAATCCACTTTTAATTTAGATTAGCTAATTCATTTTTTAGTCATCTAGATTGACTTTTAAAAAAAAACCAAAAATCTTAATATGCACCTTGGTATTTTTTTGCATATTTCATGGCTTAATTTCATTTAGTAATTTAGCATTGTTGCATTTCATTCATGTAGTTTAAGTTCAATTTAGTTCATTGATTAATTAACCCTCAATTTAGCAGTTAGTCAGCGTGCATAAGTTGGATTTGCATTTTTGTACCCTTTTGCATTTCATGGCATATTAGTAAAACACCAAAAAATAAAAATAAGAAAATCACAAAAAGAATTCATAACTTCTCATTCATTTATTGCATTGCATCTTTCATAGACTACCAAATTACAAAAATACAAAAAAATGGGTTTCATTTTACGTTTGCATTTTTGCACCAAATGACATGTACAAGGTAATGTTCTGCATTTCTTGAAGTCCCTTTCTCCTTGCTCCTTTCTTTCGTCCTTCCACTATTACAGATTGGATTTGATTCAATACAAAGCATGTGCATCAAAGTTTCCCCTGCAAATGTCAATATGCAACAAAGTGACATGAGTCAATTCAAATACATATTCAAGTCATGAAATTCAACAAGAGACTGTAAAAAAGGCCAATCAAAAAGGGGAAAAGTAAGTTCAAGTCAGCAAGTGATGGATGGTAAATCAATAGAGCACACTGCACCTCAGGATGGTAGACGTGTGATCAAACAAGTCTCAACCATGACTGCAGAAATATAGGTTCATCATCAAGATCAGCAATGGGAACATTACAAAACAACAAATAAATAAGAAAGCAGAGATCAAAATAGAATGATGAGCAGTTTTAACAAGTGAGAGGAATGAGATTGTAGAGCTGCATTTGGAATACAAAAACAACATGGTCTAGTGGCAGTAAATGATACGAACTAGTTGAAATCGGTCCAAATCCACCTTTGAGACCCACCAAAGATCAACTTGAATCACCAAACTTCTAGACTTGTATGTCGACAATCTTCACTAAGTAAACCTCCCTCGTTCGTCGGCCTTAGACCCTCAATTAGACCTACAATTGAACACCTAAGATCACAAGAATTCACAAACAATTAAGCTCACAAGAGCTAATTGTTTGCTAGGACTCTACAAGATTGAAGAACCCTAAGTTTGCTCAAACTAGAACAATGAAGCTAAGATAATCAATTTGGGTGTATAAACCTCAATTTTATTAATCAACTCAACTTAACTTGTGTTTCCAAGAGGGGGATGGTGCCTTTATATAGGCATCAAGTCGACATCCTTCCCTAATCCTAAAGCCTTAAGGGCGGCAATACATCAAGGAAGGAACAAGGAAATAGCCTACTCCTTGTTCTATTAGGAAATGTAAATGATATAACATAATTAAGCAAGGATTGGACTTTGTCAAACAAGGCCCAACCCAATGTCATCTAAACTAATTAAACAACTAATCTAAGATAGAATTAAGGCCCATATGGCCGAATTACACAATGGAAGCATTAAGGTTCATCGATTTCAAGTATGGTGCATAACTTGGAATCGATGGGAATATTCCTTTACTTATTGTCATCAATGCTCTACAATTGATCTTCAATGGACTTCAAACCTTCAAGATGATGTCGAACAAGACTTGTTAAAGCATCTTTGAACTTCTTAGCCCTTGCTATAGTCATCGGACCTAAAGGCATCTTCAAAGGATCAAATGACATCTTTATGGCATCTTCATGGTGATTTGCGATTCCATCTTCTCCTTTAAGCTTGTCCAGGCTTCCTTGCAACCCTTGATCATCCTTTCCAGTATCTCCATTGTGTTCTTCATGTCCATGATAAGCCCTTGGCCGCATCAGTGGATTTGAAGACAGTTCCTGAAAGCTTTTAAGATTTAGATTGAAGACGGTGATCCTTTCCAGTTTTCAGCAGTTTTAAGTAGTTACTCAAGTTGATCGAAGACGGTCATCTTTCTCAGTTTTCATCAGTTTTTAGTAATTACTCAAGTTGATCGAAGACTATCATTTTTCTTAGATTTCAGCAATATTCAGTGCAGACCTCAAAGCATGTTCTCTCTCAACAGTTATTTTTTTAATAAAGCGGGTGTCTACGTCTTTGCACGCTTCCTAACTTCCAAAAGCATACAAACTACTTCTTTGCACGCTTCTTGATAGTTAGATAGCGTACAAAGAGGGGCAACTGTAGACACCCGTTTTTTTCCTATATCCTTCAATTTAAATCAATTTATTTTTTAATTGGCATTAGGGCACATAGGGGCATTTTAGTCATTTTTACACTAAGGGCATTTTTGGCATTCTAAATCCACTTTTAATTTAGATTAGCTAATTCTTTTTTTAGTCATCTAGATTGCATTTTAAAAAAACCAAAAAATCTTAATATGCACCTTGGTATTTTTTTGCATATTTCATGGCTTAATTTCATTTAGTAATTTAGCATTGTTGCATTTCATTCATGTAGTTTAAGTTCAATTTAGTTCATTGATTAATTAACCCTCAATTTAGTAGTTAGTTAGCATGCATAAGTTGGATTTGCATTTTTGTACCCTTTTGTATTTCATGGTATATTAGTAAAACACCAAAAAATAAAAATAAGAAAATCACGAAAAGAATTCATAACTTCTCATTCATTTATTGCATTGCATCTTTCATAGACTACCAAATTACAAAAATACAAAGAAATGGTTTTCATTTTACGTTTGCATTTTTGCACCAAATGACATGTACAAGGTAATTGATCGAGCTAAAATTATGCATGTTTTTATAGCTATTTTTCTATACTTTTTACTATTTTTATATATGTTTTTACCCTATTTTTCTAGTATTTGTGTTTTAAGGTCTTGAAGACAAGAAAAGTGAAAACTTATTGTTTTTCACTCTTTTTGGAGCTATTTTGGAGACTTTTTACTCAAATATGGATTTAGCCATTTGGAATGGAGATTTGAAGATGCGAAGTTCGTGATTGAAGATATTTTGAAGATTTGAAGACTATTGAAGAATTAATTCAAGAAGTAAAAATTGAAGATTTGGAGCTTATTTGCAAAAGATTGAAGCCAAGTCCAGGAGATGCCCTGAAGTTGAGGATTTTTGGATTATTTGTATGGGAATATACTCAGCCCATATAAACCTATAATTGGAGTTAAAATCCCAATTTATAGGCCTAATATCCAAAAGAAAATCCAAATTTTGCAATAATCCCGCAGATTTGCGATATAAGCCCAGTTTCAGCTCAGTTTTCATAGAAAGGCCATAACTTTCTGCTCAGATGTCCGTTTTAAGCCCATGACTAGTCGTTGGAAAGCTAACTCCGAGCTCTACAACTTTCTTTTGAAGTGCAAAGCCCAGATATGCCATCTTCAAGCCGGAATATCAAGTCGAAGTTCCTGCCAGATTCTAGAAAATTCCAGAATCCTCTTTTGACGTGGATTCTACTCTAGGATGACACCTAATCCAACTTGGAGACCAAGTCATGGCTAAACCGTCCTACCCTATTCCTCCACTATAAATAGCCACTTCCTGTATCACAAATCACACAATTTTACACCTCACAAATTTTAGATAATTTTCTTTTCTACCTTTCTTTAGTTTTTAGGTTTTTCTCTAGTTTTAGAAGAGGGAGAGGTCGACACCCTCTCTAGGCATAGAGGGGTGCGACGTCCCTAGGGTTTCAAGGGGGAGAAATCGTTCCTCCTTAGTTCTGTAAGTATTCTTATGCCTCTCATGGATTTTCCTAAGTCCATGAGTAGCTAAATCCTTAATACTTCTGATCCTTTGGTGAATTCAATCAATTGATTATGGTGAGATTTCTATACTTATAATTTTGTGTTAAGTTCTTGATGATAGTAGTCAAAACCCTAGAATAATTTTATGATTCTGAATCTTATTTGAGTTATGTGGCCACTAACGATGTAAGAGGAAGATCTATGGCTAGATCAAGCTTAGAATTAATCACTCAAGTTTGATTGTATGTAGCAAATTAGGTTTGTTTAATCGCTGCTTAATGGGTATTTGTCTATCAGAGGGCGAGAAATTTCTCTTCGTATGGTTCTACTTTGTAGGCATGTCTGTAAAATTAATTAATCTTAATGCTTTGTTCTTAAGTGATCTTTAAGCCCTAAGAAAGTAATCGATTGCTGAAGGAATAAAAGGGTTAACTGCAGCTTTAATCGGCCTCTTATCTAAAATAGATGTTGGGAAACCTATATCAGTTGTCAGTCAAGAATAAGATGCTTAATTCACCTTTTAAGTCGATGATCCATAGTTAATCTGATTGAATCATACCATCGGAGAAGAAGTATGCTTTATAATTATTGTTTGCTTTATATTCTACTTTAGGTTTAGATTTAGATTTAATTTTCTTTGCTTTATTTTTAGTTTAGTTGTTTTCTTTATAATTTATTTTCACAATCCCCTGTTTTCTATTTGATTTTTGGAAAGATTTTTCTTTATTCTCTATCGTTCATCACATAACCCTTCTCTGTGGGATTCGACCCCTACTTGCCCTAGCTATTCTAGTTAGTTTATTGTGGGGATTATTTTTATGGTCATTGACAACACAATCAGTAATGTTCTGCATTTCTTGAAGTCCCTTTCTCCTTGCTCCTTTCTTTCTTCCTTCCTCTATTACAGATTGGATTTGATTCAATACAAAGCATGTGCATCAAAGTTTCCCCTGCAAATGTCAATATGTAACAAAGTGACATGAGTAAATTCAATTACATGTTCAAGTCAAGAAATTCAACAAGAGACTGTCAAAAAGGCCAAGCAAAAATGGGAAAAGTAAGTGCAAGTCAGCAAGTGATGCAAATCAATAGAGCACACTGCATCTCAGGATGGTAGACGTGTGATCAAACAAGGCTCAACCATGACTGCACAAATATAGGTTCACCATCAAGATCAGCAATGGGAACATTACAAAACAACAAATAAATAAGGAAGCAGAGATCAAAACAGAATGATGAGCAGTTTTAACAAGTGAGAGGAATGAGATTGTAGAGCTGCATTTGGAATACAAAAACAACATGGTCAAGTGGCAGTAAATGATACGAACTAGTTGAAATCGGACCAAATCCACCTTTGAGACAAGCCAAATATCAACTTCAATCACCAAACTTCTAGACTTGTATGTCGACAATCTACACTAAGTAAACCTCCCTCGTTCGTCGGCCTTAGACCCTCAATTAGACCTGTAATTGAACACCTAAGATCACAAGAAATCACAAACAATTAAGCTCACAAAACCTAATTGTTTGCTAGGACTTACAAGATTGAAGAACCCTAAGTTTGCTCAAATTAGAACAATGAAGCTAAGATAATCAATTTGGGTGTATAAACCTCAATTTTATTAATCAACTCAACTTAACTTGTGTTTACAAGAGGAGGATGGTGCCTTTATATAGGAATCACGTCGACATCCCTCCCTAATCCTAAAGCCTTAAGGGCGGCAATACATAAAGGAAGGAACAAGGAAAAAGCCTACTCCTTGTTCTATTAGGAAAAGTAAATAACATAACATAATTAAGCAAGGATTGGACTTAGTCAAACAAGACCCAACCAAATGTCATCTAAACTAATTAAATAGCTAATCTAAGATAGAATTAAGGCCCATATGGCCGAATTACACAATTGAAGCATTAAGGTTCATCGATTTCAAGTATGGTGCATAACTTGGAATCGATGGGAATATTCCTTTACTTATTGTCTTCAATGCTGTTCAATTGATCTTCAATAGACTTCAAACCTTCAAGATGATGTCGAACAAGACTTGTTGAAGCATATTTGAACTTCTTAGCCCTTTCTCTACTCATCGGACTTAAAGGCATCTTAAAAGGATCAAATAGCATCTTTATGGCATCTTCATGGTGATATGCGATTCCATCCTCCCCTTTAAGCTTGTCCACGCTTCCTTGCAACCCTTGATCATCCCTTCCATGATCTCCATTGTGTTCTTCATGTCCATGACAAGCCCTTGGCGCATCAGTGGATCTGAAGACAGTTCCTGAAAGCTTTTAAGATTTAGATTGAAGACGGTCGTCCTTTCCAGTTTTCAGCAGTTTTAAGTAGTTACTCAACTTGATCGGAGACGGTCATCTTTCTCAGTTTTCATCAATTTTTAGTAATTACTCAAGTAGATTGAAGATGGTCATCCTTTCCAGTTTTCAGCAGTTTTAAGTAGTTACTCAAGTTGATCGAAGACGATCATCTTTCTCAGTTTTCATCAGTTTTTAGTAATTACTCAAGTAGATCGAAGACGATCATTTTTCTTAGATTTCAACAATATTTAGTGCAGACCTCAAAGCAGGTTCTCTCTTAACAGATATTTTATTAATAAAGCGGGTGTCTACGTCTTTGCACGCTTCCTAACTTCCAAAAGCATACAAACTACTTCTTTGCACGCTTCTTGATAGTTAGAAAGCGTACAAAGAGGGGCAACTGTAGACACCCGTTTTTGTCCTATATCCTTCAATTTAAATCAATTTATTTTTTAATTGGCATTAGGGCACATAGGGGCATTTTAGTCATTTTTAACCTAAGGGCATTTTGGGCATTCTAAATCCACTTTTTATTTAGATTAGCTAATTCCTTTTTTAATAATCTAGATTGCAATTAAAAAAAACCAAAAAATCTTAATATGCACCTTGGTATTTTTTTGCATATTTCATGGCTTAATTTCATTTAGTAATTTAGCATTGTTGCATTTCAATCATGTAGTTTAAGTTCAATTTACTTCTTTCATTAATTAACCCTCAATTTAGAAGTTAGTCAGCATGCATAAGTTGGATTTGCATTTTTGTACCCTTTTGCATTTCATGGCATATTAGTAAAACACCAAAAAATAAAAATAAAAAATCACAAAAAGAATTCATAACTTCTCATTCATTTATTGCATTACATCTTTCATAGACTGCCAAATTAGAAAAATACAAAAAAATGGTTTTCATTTTACGTTTGCATTTTTGCACCAAATGACATGTACAATGTAATGTTCTACATTTCTTGAAGTCCCTTTCTCCTTGCTTCTTTCTTTCTTCCTTCCTCTATTACAGATTGGATTTGATTCAATACAAAGCATGTGCATCAAAGTTTCCCCTGCAAATGTCAATATGCAACAAAGTCACATGAGTCAATTCAATTACATGTTCAAGTCAAGAAGTTCAAAAAGAGACTGTCAAAAAGGCCAAGCAAAAAGGGGAAAAGTAAGTGCAAGTCAGCAAGTGATGGATGGTAAATCAATAGAGCACACTGCATCTCAGGATGGTAGACGTGTGATCAAACAAGGCTCAACCATGACTGCACAAATATAGGTTCACCATCAAGATCAGCAATGGGAACATTACAAAACAACAAATAAATAAGAAAACAGAGATCAAAACAGAATGATGAGCAGTTTTAACAAGTGAGAGGAATGAGATTGTAGAGCTGCATTTGGAATACAAAAACAACATGGTCCAGTGGCAGTAAATGATACGAACTAGTTGAAATCAGTCTAAATCCACCTTTGAGACCCGCCAAAGATCAACTTGAATCACCAAACTTCTAGACTTGTATGTCGAAAATCTTCACTAAGTAAACCTCCCCCGTTCGTCGACCTTAGACCCTCAATCAGACCTGCAATTGAACACCTAAGATCACAAGAATTCACAAACAATTAAGCTCACAAGACCTAATTGTTTGCTAGGACTTACAAGATTGAAGAACCCTAAGTTTGCTCAAATTAGAACAATGAAGCTAAGATAATCAATTTGGGTGTATAAACCTCAATTTTATTAATCAACTCAACTTAACTTGTGTTTACAAGAGAGGGATGGTGCCTTTATATAGGCATCAAGTCGACATCCTTCCCTAATCCTAAAGCCTTAAGGGCGGCAATACATAAAGCAAAGAACAAGGAAATAGCCTACTCCTTGTTCTATTAGGAAAAGTAAATAACATAACATAACTAAGCAAGGATTGGACTTAGTCAAACAAGACCCAACCAAATGTCATCTAAACTAATTAAATAGCTAATCTGAATTAAGGCCCATATGGCCGAATTACACAATTGAAGCATTAAGGTTCATCGATTTCAAGTATGGTGCATAACTTGGAATCGATGGGAATATTCCTTTACTTATTGTCTTCAATGCTCTGCAATTGATCTTCAATAGACTTCAGACCTTCAAGATGATGTTGAACAAGACTTGTGAAAGCATATTTGAACTTATTAGCCCTTGCTCTAGTCATCGGACTTAAAGGCATCTTAAAAGGATCAAATAGCATCTTTATGGCATCTTCATGGTGATATGCGATTCCATCCTCCCCTTTAAGCTTGTCCACGCTTCCTTGCAACCCTTGATCATCCCTTCCATGATCTCCATTGTGTTCTTCATGTCCTTGACAAGCCCTTGGCGCATCAGTGGATCTGAAGACAGTTTCTGAAAGCTTTTAAGATTTAGATTGAAGACGGTCGTCCTTTCCAGTTTTCAGCAGTTTTAAGTAGTTACTCAACTTGATCGGAGACGGTCATCTTTCTCAGTTTTCATCAGTTTTTAGTAATTACTCAAGTAGGTAGAAGATGGTCATCCTTTCCAGTTTTCAGCAGTTTTAAGTAGTTACTCAAGTTGATCGAAGACGGTCATCTTTCTCAGTTTTCATCAGTTTTTAGTAATTACTCAAGTAGATCGAAGACGATCATTTGTCTTAGATTTCAACAATACTTAGTGCAGACGTCAAAGCAGGTTCTCTCTTAACAGATATTTTATTGATAAAGCGGGTGTCTACGTCTTTGCACGCTTCCTAACTTTCAAAAGCATATAAACTACTTCTTTGCACGCTTCTTAATAGTTAGAAAGTGTACAAAGAGGGGCAACTGTAGACACCCGTTTTTGTCCTATATCCTTCAATTTAAATCAATTTATTTTTTAATTGGCATTAGGGCACATAGGGGCATTTTAGTCATTTTTAACACTAAGGGCATTTTGGGCATTCTAAATCCATTTTTAATTTAGATTAGCTAATTCCTTTTTTAATAATCTAGATTGCAATTAAAAAAAACCAAAAAGTCTTAATATGCACCTTGGTATTTTTTTGCATATTTCATGGCTTAATTTCATTTAGTAATTTCGCATTGTTGCATTTAAATCATGTAGTTTAAGTGCAGTTTAGTTCTTTGATTAATTAACCCTCAATTTAGAAGTTAGTCAGCATGCATAAGTTGGATTTGCATTTTTGTACCCTTTTGCATTTCATGGCATATTAGTAAAACACCAAAAAATAAAAATAAGAAAATCCCAAAAAGAATTCATAACTTCTCATTCATTTATTGCATTGCATCTTTCATAGACTACCAAATTAGAAAAATACAAAAAAATGGTTTTCATTTTACGTTTGCATTTTTGCACCAAATGACATGTACAATGTAATGTTCTACATTTCTTGAAGTCCATTTCTCCTTGCTCCTTTCTTTCTTCCTACCTCTATTACAGATTGGATTTGATTCAATACAAAGCATGTGCATCAAAGTTTCCCCTGCAAATGTCAATATGCAACAAAGTGACATGAGTCAATTCAATTACATGTTCAAGTCAACAAGTTCAAAAAGAGACTGTCAAAAAGGCCAAGCAAAAAGGGGAAAATGAAGTGCAAGTCAGCAAGTGATGGATGGTAAATCAATAGAGCACACTGCATCTCAGGATGGTAGACGTGTAATCAAACAAGGCTCAACCATGACTGCACAAATATAGGTTCACCATCAAGATCAGCAATGGGAACATTACAAAACAACAAATAAATAAGAAAACAGAGCTCAAAACAGAATGATGAGCAGTTTTAACAAGTGAGAGGAATGAGATTGTAGTGCTGCATTTGGAATACAAAAACAACATGGTCTAGTGGCAGTAAATGATACGAACTAGTTGAAATCGGTCCAAATCCACCTCTGAGACCCGCCAAAGATCAACTTGAATCACCAAACTTCTAGACTTGTATGTCGAAAATCTTCACTAAGTAAACCTCCCCCGTTCGTCGACCTTAGACCCTCAATTAGACCTGCAATTGAGCACCTAAGATCACAAGAATTCACAAACAATTAAGCTCACAAGACCTAATT
>AWWV01016258.1:0-53785 GCA_001974805.1 Corchorus capsularis
AAGTTCAATTTAGTTCTTTGATGAATTAACCCTCAAATTAGAAGTTAGTCAGCATGCATAAGTTGGATTTGCATTTTTGTACCCTTTTGCATTTCATGGCATATTAGTAAAACACCAAAAAATAAAAATAAGAAAATCCCAAAAAGAATTCATAACTTCTCATTCATTTATTGCATTGCATCTTTCATAGACTACCAAATTTGAAAAATACAAAAAAATGGTTTTCATTTTACGTTTGCATTTTTGCACCAAATGACATGGACAATGTAATGTTCTACATTTCTTGAAGTCCCTTTCTCCTTGCTCCTTTCTTTCTTCCTTCCTCTATTACAGATTGGATTTGATTCAATACAAAGCATGTGCATCAAAGTTTCCCCTGTGAATGTCAATATGCAACAAAGTGACATGGGTCAATTCAATTACATGTTCAAGTCAAGAAATTCAAAAAGAGACTGTCAAAATGGCCAAGCAAAAAGGGGAAAAGTAAGTGCAAGTCAACAAGTGATGGATGGTAAATCAATAGAGCACACTGCATCTCAGAATGGTAGACGTGTGATCAAACAAGGCTCAACCATGACTGCACAAATATAGGTTCACCATCAAGATCAGCAATGGGAACATTAGAAAACAACAAATAAATAAGAAAACAGAGATCAAAAGAGAATGATGAGCAGTTTTAACAAGTGAGAGGAATGAGATTGTAGAGCTGCATTTGGAATACAAAAACAACATGGTCTGTGGCAGTAAATGATACGAACTAGTTGAAATCGGTCCAAATCCACCTTTGAGACCCGCCAAAGATCAACTTGAATCACCAAACTTCTAGACTTGTATGTCGACAATCTTCACTAAGTAAACGTCCCCCGTTCGTCGACCTTAGACCCTCAATTAGACCTGCAATTGAACACCTAAGATCACAAGAATTCACAAACAATTAAGCTCACAAGACCTAATTGTTTGCTAGGCTTCTGCAAGATTGAAGAACCCTAAGTTTGCTCAAACTAGAACAATGAAGCTAAGATAATCAATTTGGGAGTAAAAACCTCAATTTTATTAATCAACTCAACTTAACTTGTGTTTACAAGAGTGGGATGGTGCCTTTATATAGGTATCAAGTCGACGTCCCTCCCTAATCCTAAAACCTTAAGGGCGGCAATACATAAAGGAAGGAACAAGGAAATAGCTTACTCCTTGTTCTATTAGGAAAAGTAAATAATATAACATAAGTAAGCAAGGATTGGACTTAGTCAAACAAGGCCCAACCCAATGTCATTTAAACTAATTAAATAGCTAATCTAAGATAGAATTAAGGCCCATATGGCCAAATTACACAATGGAAGTATTAAGGTTCATCAATTTCAAGTATGGTGCATAACTTGGAATCGATGGGAATATTCCATTACTTAATGTCTTCAATGCTGTTCAATTGATCTTCAATGGACTTCAAACCTTCAAGATGATGTCGAACAAGACTTGTTAAAGCATCTTTGAACTTCTTAGCCCTTACTTTAGTCATCGGATCTAAAGGCATCTTCAAAGCATCAAATGGCATCTTTATGGCATCTTCATGGTGATTTGCGATTCCATCCTCTCCTTTAAGCTTGTCCACGCTTCCTTGCAAACCTTGATCATCCTTTCCATGATCTCCATTGTGTTCTTCATGTCCACGATAAGCCCTTGGCGCATCAGTTGATCTGAAGACAGTTCCTAAAAGCTTCTAAGATTTAGATTGAAGACGGTCATCCTTTCCAATTTTCAGTAGTTTTAAGTAGTTACTCAAGTCGGTCGAAGACGGTCATCTTTCTCAGTTTTCATCAGTTTTTAGTAATTACTCAAGTTAATCTAGGACGATCATTTTTCTTAGATTTCAGCAATATTCAGTGCAGACCTCAAAGCAAGTTCTCTCTTAACAGATATTTTATTAATAAAGCGGGTGTCTACGTCTTTGCACTCTTCCTAACTTCCAAAAGCATACAAACTACTTCTTTGCACGCTTCTTGATAGTTAGAAAGCGTACAAAGAGGGGCAACTGTAGACACCCGTTTTTGACCTATATCCTTCAATTTAAATCAATTTATTTTTTAATTGGCATTAGGGCACATAGGGGCATTTTAGTCATTTTTACACTAAGGGCATTTGGGGCATTCGAAATCCACTTTTAATTTAGATTAGCTAATTCATTTTTTAGTCATCTAGATTGCATTTAAAAAAAACCAAAAAATCTTAATATGCACCTTGGTATTTTTTGCATATTTCATGGCTTGATTTCATTTAGTAATTTAGCATTATTGCATTTCAATCATGTAGTTTAAGTTCAATTTAGTTCATTGATTAATTAACCCTCAATTTAGCAGTTAGTCAGCATGCATAAGTTGGATTTGCATTTTTGTACCCTTTTGCATTTCATGACATGTTAGAAAAACACCAAAAAATAAAAATAAGAAAATCACAAAAAGAATTCATAACTTCTCATTCATTTATTGCATTGCATCTTTCATAGACTACCAAATTACAAAAATACAAAAAAATGGTTTTCATTTTACGATTCCATTTTTGCACCAAATGACATGTACAATGTAATGTTCTACATTTCTTGAAGTCCCTTTCTCCTTGCTCCTTTCTTTCTTCCTTCCTCTATTACAGATTGGATTTGATTCAATACAAAGCATGCGCATCAAAGTTTCCCCTGCAAATGTCAATATGCAACAAAGTGACATGAGTAAATTCAATTACATGTTCAAGTCAAGAAATTCAACAAGAGACTATCAAAAAGGCCAATCAAAAAAGGGGAAAAGTAAGTGCAAGTCAGCAAATGATGGATGGTAAATCAATAGAGCACACTGCATCTCAGGATGGTAGACGTGTGATCAAAAAAGGCTCAACCATGACTGCTCAAATATAGGTTCATCATCAAGATCAGCAATGGGAACATTACAAAAGAAAAAATAAATAAGAAAGGAGAGATCAAAACAGAATGATGAGCAGTTTTAACAAGTGAGAGGAATGAGATTTGTAGAGCTGCATTTGGATTACAAAAACAACATGGTCTAGTGGCAGTAAATGATACGAACTAGTTGAAATCGGTCCAAATCCACCTTTAAGACACGCCAAAGATCAACTTGAATCACCAAACTTCTAGACTTGTATGTCGACAATCTTCACTAAGTAAACCTCCCTCGTTCGTCGGCCTTAGACCCTCAATTAGACTTGCTCAAACTAGAACAATGAAGAACCCTAAGTTTGCTCAAACTAGAATAATGAAGCTAAGATAATCAATTTGGGTGTATAAACCTCAATTTTATTAATCAACTCAACTTAACTTGTGTTTACAAGAGGGGGATGGTGCCTTTATATAGGCATCAAGTCGACATCCCTCCCTAATCCTAAAGCCTTAAGGGCGGCAATACATAAAGGAAGGAACAAAGAAATAGCCTACTCCTTGTTCTATTAGGAAAAGTAAATAACATAACATAATTAAGCAAGGATTGGACTTAGTCAAACGAGGCCCAACCCAATGTCATCTAAACTAATGAATAGCTAATCTAAGATAGAATAAAGGCCCATATGGCCGAATTACACAATGGAAGCATTACGGTTCATCGATTTCAAGTATGGTGCATAACTTGGAATCGATGGGAATATTCCTTTACTTATTGTCTTCAATGCTCTTCAATTGATCTTCAATCAGGTGCGGATATATTCATGTTTGAGGGTGGGCACGTGCCCACCCTCAATCAAGTAATTTCTTTATATTTAGCATGCAAATTTGTATAGTGCCCACCCTTACTTGATTACTGGGGCCCACCCTCAATTAATCAACTCATCAAAGTGATCATAAATTATAATCCATTAGCCATTTCTTTTCACGTTTAAGCCCGTAGAGAAGGCCCACGAATGAGATCTAAAAGAGAATAATTACAAGATTTAACTTTAATGATATCTTTTCTAAAGACAGCAATTACAAGATTTAACTATTTAACCTTTTTTTTTTGGTGAAACAAGATTTAACTTTTTAATGATATCTTTTCTTTTTCTTTACAAGTTCATCTTATTTAAGTCAGGTTGACCACTATAAGGTAAAGTTCTTCATTTTTTTTCATTCGTAAGACTCGAATTTGAAGTCTTGGTTAAAGTAAATAAGTGCCGAATTTTTTTATTACTTTTAGTAATAATTTTTTTAAAATCAATTTATAAAGATATTGTGCCCACCCTGAAAAATATTTCTGGATCCGCCACTGTCTTCAATCAGGGGCGGATGTATTCATGTTTGAGGGTGGGCACGTGCCCACCCTCAATCAAGTAATTTCTTTATATTTAGCATGCAAATTTGTATAGTGCCCACCCTTACTTGATTACTGGTGCCCACCCTCAATTAATCAACTCATCAAAGTGATCATAAATTATAATCCATTAGCCATTTCTTTTCATGTTTAAGCCCATAGAGAAGGCCCACGAATGAGATCTAAAAGAGAATAATTACAAGATTTAACTTTAATGATATCTTTTCTAAAGACAGCAATTACAAGATTTAACTATTTAACTTTTTTTTTTGGTGAAACAAGATTTAACTTTTTAATGATATCTTTTCTTTTCTTTGTAAGTTCATCTTATTCAAGTCAGGTTGACCACTATAAGGTAAAGTTCTTCATTTTTTTTCATTCGTAAGACTCGAATTTGAAGTCTTGGTTAAAGTAAATAAGTGCCGAATTTTTTTATTACTTTTAGTAATAATTTTTTTTAAAATCAATTTATAAAGATATTGTGCCCACCCTTAAAAATATTTCTGGATCCGCCACTATCTTCAATGGACTTCAAACCTTCAAGATGATGTCGAACAAGACTTGTTAAAGCATCTTTGAACTTCTAAGCCCTTGCTCTAGTCATCGGATCTAAAGGCATCTTCAAATGATCAAATGGCATCTTTATGGCATCTTCATGGTGATTTGCGATTCCATCCTCTCCTCTAAGCTTGTCCACGCTTCCTTGCAACCCTTGATCATCCTTTCCATGATCTCCATTGTGTTCTTCATGTCCATCATAAGCCCTTGGCGCATCAGTAAATCAGGGCAAGAAGCAAATTGCAAGATTAAGAATTAGAGGGTTCAAAGGAATTGAGCTCACAAAGGCTTCAAAGCAAAGTGAACAGTTCATAAAAGAGCAAAATTTAGCAACAATGGGCTAAAAACAGATAAGGGCAAGCATTCCAGGGTCAATGCCTTGCAAGCAAATGGAAGGTGCAAGGGCTAAGAAGAAGTTTGGGGTAGAATAGTATTTTGAAAGTGTCATTTAACCTTAAGCATTTTTAGAGTTGAAGTTGCATCATTGCCTCAGCATTTTCACAGTGTTGCAAAACATTCAGTGGTCATTTATACTTACCATGCTAGTATGTAGGATTTTATGTGAAGGCACTCCAATCAATTCATCATGCATTTTCATAGTTTCATTTAGCCATTAATGAATTCTGTAGCATTTGACACACACTATAATTTGCATTCTTAGAAAGATCACCGCTGCAGTTTAAAAGATTTCATGGCATTCATAGATTGGAATAAGCAGTTAGATTACATTGCAAAATTCAAGCATAAGCATCCATATTTGGTTTAGAATCACACTAGATTTGCACTTTTAGGTCATTATAGCAGCATGCGCACAATCATTTCAAGGTTGCAACATAAAACGCTGAGAATGGCTAAGAAATTCCATGCAGACAACAACATTGAAATCATAACTCTCTCAAATAACTACAATTGATCATATCCATTCATCAAGAGAAGAAAGTCAACCAACAGATTTCATTCATCAATGCCACCCCTCTACCACCTCAGCTTGTTCTCATCACCAACAACTAACCTGCAAAATGCCAAGAGGGATAAGTGAACCAACTGATCAGAGTCTTAATTTCACAATTTTTACAAGAATTTCAATAAAACAGAAATGGCCTTACCTCGTGGGAAAATGGAGAGAAGATTCCATTCTCCAACTGATTGTCGATGCCAACTCTGCATCCTTATCTCAATTTGGAGACCTGATACAAGGGAGAAGAATTGGTTAGCTAAAAAAGGGGGGATTCACAGGCTTACTCTCTCTCTACACACACTCTTTCTCTCTTCAATCTACAGACTCTCCATCTCTACAGACTCTGTCGATCTCAAAAATTTCAGAGGCTCACATTTTCCTTGGGAATTCTCTCTCTTCGATAAAAAAAAAAAACTCTTGTTTTCCTCTCCTCACTGACGGATCCTCTCTCTTTTCTTCACTCTTTGAATTAAGAAAAAAAGCTCTCATCTTCTATTTCTAAAACACAGAGCCCGAATTGACCAACATACTGATCCCTTTCCATTTTGATTTGAGTCCAATTTTTTATATTTATTAGAAACTAGGGTTCATTTGTTCGGATTTGGGGACTTTCATCTGGGAACTATTTTAGGGAAATTGCCTTGCGAGTTTTGAAGAGGAAAATGAGAAGGGTATAGTTAAGTCGGGGTTAGGGAACTTCCGACGGTGGAGCCGCCGGAAAAAGGTAAATTTAAGCTCAGTAGGGCTCGGTATCGGGATTTCGGGGTTGAGTTTCAAGATCAGGCACGGTGAAAAGAACGGGGAGGAAACGATGAATAACATACTCAAAGAAGGGACCCATCGGACAATTCATTTTCCCGAATCGTGATTCGATTTTCGATTTCAGGTAGAAGAGTTTTCGGGGTTTTGAGTTTGTTTCGAAGAAAACTGAGGCCAGATCCATGGAAAGCGTGACAAGAGGGATGTGTCTGCAATTTTCGAGTTCCATCCGACGATGGCAATGGCTCCGGTACGGTGGTGTCACGGTGGAAACGATCACCAGTGGCTGAGATGGGAGGCGGCACAGTTGAGGGAAGAAGAAAGAGGTGGGAAAAGAGCTAGGGTTTTCCTACTTATACTAACCCACAAGACCCGATCCGGTTGCCCTCAACTCGACCCAGGTATCCGCGGGTGAACCCGCCTCAAGTAAAATTCTAAATTTCGATTCCAATTTAGTCCCTATTTTGTGCATTTAGGTCCCTTAGTCATTCAATTCAACAGAGTCTAATAAGTTGTCAGAGTGTTCACTTAAGTGCCTAATCTTGTGCAATTGAGTCTCACTAGTTATAATTTAATTCAATTTGGGGCTTAGGTTAGTAATTAATTTGAATTGGTTTTAGTTTTCCATGATTAATTAATTTAGATTCTTAGAAAATTAGATTTAACCACTCATTCTCATGCATATTTAATTTCTTTTGATATATATTGTCATGCATTTTAATTTGGTCCCTGATTTTGGATCTACTTTTGATTGATGCATTTTAGTCATTGCTTTATATCTATGAAACATAATTTGTGTTTTATGCTTCCTGAACTTTGCTAATTGCTTTCCTTAGTGTGCAGAGAAATCCCCAGGATTGTCCAGTTTGGCCCTTAGCTTTCAATTTATTTGATTTCATTAATTTTTGAGATTTGTAATAATGTAGTAATTTAAGTAAAGTAGAATGTAATTGCATGCATTTCATGTTTATTTGAAATTATATTTGTTTGCACTTCACGCCACCGTAATACGGTTGATGACCGTAACCCTTCTGAAGAAGGGACATTCAGTGAGTGATCGAGTATTCGGGACCACTGAATGACTCCGAGGATGAGACGGCTCTTCTCAGGATGCATCAGGGCTTCGAGCATATATCCCGGGAAGGGCTTTCAATAACCCGGGTTACGCGAATCAACTTAAATAACCGGACTTTGCATTCATCATTTGCATTCATGCATTGAGTAGAAGTTAGGAAAAATTAAAGAAAAATCCAAAAAAAGGGAAAAAATGAGAAAATTAAAAGATGTAATAAAATCTGTTTTGAAAAATGTTTTTCAGAAAACCATGTCTCTTATTCAATTTTCAAAAATAAAAAATTGGTAATCAAAGAGTTTTCAAGGTAAGCGTTTTCAAAAAAGAACGTTTTCTATTTAAGCAATTCCAAGAGAAGACTTTTGGAAAATAAATGTCCTTTAGCAAATCCAAAAGAAGACTTTTGGAAATAAATGTTTTAAAAATCCAAGAGAAGACTTTTGGAAATTAATAAAATTGATCAAGTTTTGGAAAAAACAAAAAAGATAATTAAAGGTTTTGTCACTGCATTTTCAAAATTTCTTTTTCAAAGAGAAAAAGATCAACAAGAGAACAAACAGTGAAAGAGAATCGAAAATAGAATTGATTGACAATCGTTCGATCATATTCTTCGAATTCTCGACATGTGTTTTAAAAATGTTTTTTTTCTTTTTCTTTTATAACCCTTTTGATAATGATCAAGATAAAAGCAACTGTTAAGCGTTAAACCCGTTAGATTTAATTTAGACTAGAGGTAATGTCGTTTGACGGACGTCTTGGGGGTGCTAATCCTTCCCCGAGTGTAACCGACTCCCGGACCTGTAGACTTTGGTTAGAAGGCCGTTTATTAGGTTTAGTGGTACCTTCGCCAAGCTTAGGGTAACATTAGGCTTAATAATCTGATATGTGGCTAATCACACCTAGACAAAAAAGATTAGTGGCAACTCCCTCTCTTTCCAAAGTCGTTTCGGCAGGGTTCCCCGGACCTGAATGTTTCGACAAAGGAATAACTAGTTCAGAGCTTTATGCTACTAGAGATTTCGATTTCACTTTGTGTCTGTTATATTAAGGTAATGTTCAAATCGAAAGTTACATTACTTATGCATAGGCACGCTTGATCCTCTTTAGAAAAGAAATTCAATTTTGAACAAGTGGGGTATTGTTAGAGTTTTTTGCGATTGCAAAACTTCTAGAAACCATTTGGTTTATTTGAGAGGTTTGTTCAAATTTGAATATCTTGTAACTGCCATTAATATGGATAAATACATTGTTTCTAAAGAGCTGTATCTCTACAAACATATCTTATCAAATCTATAAATAATGTTGGAAGTAGTTGTTTGAGAGAGCTCTAAGAAAACCATAACTCTTATTCTTTAGAAACAAATCGTAGAAATTAAAAGATCAAAATCAGAATTTCCTTTTATCCAATTGGGTTTCTCTTCACCATTGTTGGATGCAGAAAACCAAAGACTTGTCATATCCACTAAAGTTATTTGCATCAACTCTACAACAATCTCAAGAGGAGAAGGGGCAAATAACGCCTTTAGGAAAGCGTTGACAACGTGTTTCATGCCTTTCTTCAACCATTGTCTATTATTTTTTCTAACAGCTAGAAATATTGGAAAGGTTTCGAGTGTCCAAGCTGAGCTTTGGGGTTTGTGAGATGTTTTGTTTTTGGCTCAATCTAGAGGCATTCAAAACTTGGATATTTCTATTGATGCCATGCTTGTTATTAACCTTATTCATAAAGCTGATTGCTCTATTCACCCTTTGGGAAACTTAATTTCTGATTGTAGGTCTCTAATGCTAAGCTTTCCCAATGTGAAGATCTCACACTGCTATAGAGAGAGCAATATGATTGATGATGCCTTGGCTAACAAAGGAAGGACTATATGATCGACTATTTTGTCTATTTTGTAGCTATTCCTAACTTTGTTTTGAATCTGTTTATTGCTGACAATGGGGGAATTTCTTTCCCAAGACGTGTAAATTCTATTTCTCAATATATTATGTTCGTTTTTACAAAAAAAAAAAAGTTGACCCTTCCTCATTATAAAAAAATCATATTTTTATTTCAAAGTTCAAATTTTATATTTTATGACATGGTTAAATATGTTTAGGATATTTGACCCTCAAAATAATTTGTTTAATTATTATAATGATCACTGATATGTTTAATATTTATCCAAGTTTTTCTTTCAAATATATCCATCATTTAAATAGCTATTATTTTTTAAATTAATCATTTTGACTTTCTTTTTCATTACTTGAATTTAACTTTTCTATAATTAATTTTTTTTATAATTTATTTAATTCGATATGCCTAATATTAATATTTGATGAAAATATCAGACTATCTCGCAGCGGAGCGCATGTGACTTGTCTAGTATATATAATATTTGATGGAGTTAATTCTTGTTTTACATGAGAATTTAATTATTTTTTACATTATGTATATTAGTGTGTGAAAGTTATTTTTGTTATGAAATATGGAAGAATGATAATAACAAGTTGGAGAAAGAGAGAATATTATTATTATGTGACAGAGGAGAATACAAGAATGAATGTATGCCCTCTAAGGGGTGCGGCACCTTAGAGAAAATTCTCTCTCTAAAATCTGACCAAAATTCAGGAAATTGTAAATTCTAATTTTCCTAGGTGATGAATTTCTATTTATAGAGGCTCAGGTCGGTTTACAGGGGTTGAGATTCAATCTCCACCATTGGATAATTTACAATCAACGGCTAAGATAAAATATAACTCCTAATCCTATTCTAACTAGGATTTTACACAACTTGATCACCAAGTAAGCTCTAATTGGCTAAAATGTATTTTTAGCATTAATTAGGGATATTTTGAGGCCAATATCACGTCTCCAAGTTAGCAAATCCAGCTGGAAATTTCGTCCAACCCTTCTCCAAGTCGGTTTAGGATTAAGTCAAAACTATCCAGAATACTTCGAGGGCAATTTCGTTAATCTTCTGGCCAGAACTGGGTTTCGGGCAACATACAAAAGTTGTAGAGCTTGAAGTCAGCTTTCGAACGTTATATCATTTGCATTTTTCTGAGCTCTACATCAAAAGATATGAATTTTCTTCCGAACTGCTGCATTCAAATCCTAGTCAACGGAGGATTTTGAATTATGACATTATCAGAATTATTTGCATTACTGCACCATAATTACTGATTGGGCTTGGAATAAATCTTTGGGCTTCAAGATGTCAAATTAGGCCTAGAGAAATCAGATTTGGGTCTCCAAGGATTCCGGCTTAGCTTCCGGGCTTCATGGGCTCAAATGGGCCTAATGGGCCTATTAGGCTAAAATGGGCTGAAATCAGTAGTTTCTCCAAATTGATCCAAAATGGCTCCAAATCTTCATCTTTGTAAATAATAGCTCCAAATGACACTAACAACTACCAAAACAAGGCAAAATTGCATAGAAAATATATAGGAAATCAGGTCTTATCATATTTCCCCCATACTACACTTTTGCTAGTCCTTTAGCAAAATAAGTGTGCAAAATCAAAACTAGACACTGACTCAAAACAGAACAAAACAAAATATTCCACTTTTGTAGTGTAAGGTGGTATTTAGCATATGACACAAGCTTTATAAAAACAGACAATACTCAGGTCTAAAGGTTAAAAACATGATAGAAAAGAGAAGGGATAAAAATAATTAAAAACTCACCATAGTACAAAATCAATCAGAATCAATAGCTTCAATCTCAAAAATAAGTATTAACATGACTAGCCTTAATCGGAAAACAATTCTCAAATAGTTTTATGCAAGATCATCGATCATTCAAAAGCAGAGTAAGAACAAGTTTTGTTTTTCCTCAACTCATAAAAGTAGTCAAAAGAGTTACTTAAGCAATAGATACCTACATATTCATCCAAGGTTTTCAGAAAACAGGTTTTAAGGTCAAACTCAATAGATCACACACATGTAATGATTCAGAAATCAAGGGTTTTTCGAGTGGAAGGTGGAAGAAAGGTATAAATAAGGAATTTAAGCTCAAAAAGTGGTGTTTGGGTGAAAATAAGAATTTAATCTGAATCTTGGTTTAAACACTTCTTTTCTTTTCAACTTTCTGCTTCCAAGGAATGTCCTTTATTCAAAACATTTTTTTTCAGAGGAACAACTCTTGACATTGCAAGGTCTTTTCTCCTCTTTTCAATCACTTATTTTTTTCAAAACTGACAACTATTGGAACATTGCCAATGTCTCTTTTGATACGAATCTAGTTGCTTTAGATTCAAATCTACCCTTGAATATCTATCAAAGTCGACTTGAATATCCTCCACACCTTGATGAGTAGATCAATAATCTTCACAAAGCTTAATCTCTTCGTTTGTCGCCCTAAGTATTCAATTTGACCTACAATTTAACACCTAAGATCACAAGATTCACAAACAATTAAGCTCACAAGACCTAATTGTTTGCTAGGACTCTACAAGATTGAAGAACCCTAAGTTTGCTCAAACTAGAACAATGAAGCTAAGATAATCAATTGGGTGAATAACCTCAACTTTATTTAATCAACTTAACTTATCTTTACAAGAGGGGGATGGTGCCTTTATATATGCATCAAGCCGACATCCTTCCCCTAATCCTAAAGCCTTAAGGGCTGCAATACATAAAGGAAGGAACAAGGAAATAGCCTACTCCTTGTTCTATTAGGAAAAGTAAATATAATTAAGCAAGGATTTGATTTAGTCAAACAAGGCCCAACCCAATGTCATCTAAACTAATTAAATAGCTAATCTAAGATAGAATTAAGGCCCATATGGCCAAATTACACAATGGAAGCATTAGGGTTCAACGATTTCAAGTAAGGTGCATAACTTGGAATCGTTGGGAATATTCTTGCTCATGTCGACTTCGATGCTTCCCAATTGATCTTCAATGGACTTCAAGCCTTCAAGATGAGTTCGAACAAAGCTTGTCAATGCATCTTTGAACTTCTTAGCTCTTGCTCTTGTCATCAGACCTAAAGACATCTTCAAAGGATCAAATGGCATCTTTATGGCATCTTCATGGTGATTTGTGATTCCATCCTCTCCTTTAAGCTTGTCCACACTTCCTTGCAACCCTTGTTCATCCCTTCCATGATCTCCATTGTGTTCTTCATGTCCATGATAAGCCCTTGGCGCATCATCCCCTCTCCCTTGAAAAGGATTTGTTCTCAAATCTGCATCACTATCAAACAAGGATAAGTCTGAAACACTAAAAGTAGCATTTACATTGCCATATTCACTAGGAAGATCTAGCTTGTAGGCATTGTTATTGATCTTCTCCAAGACTTGGAATGGACCATCTCCACGAGGTAAGAGCTTAGACTTTCTCTTTTTAGGCAACCTCTCCTTCCTTAGATGCAACCAAACCCAATCTCCAGGTTCAAAGATGATCTCCTTGCGCCCTTTCTTAGCATTATTCATGTAGTGTTGTGTTTTGTTCTCAATTTGAGCTCTAACCTTAGCATGAAGATCCTTAACAAATTTGACCTTTCTTTCACCATCGATGTCAACTTGCACACTCAAAGGTAAACTCAACAAATCCAATGGGGTTAAAAGATTAAAGCCATACACAGTTTCAAAAGGTGAATATCCAGTAGTGCTATGTATGCTTCTATTGTATGCAAACTCAACATGAGGTAGACAATCTTCCCAAGTTCTTAAGTTCTTGTTAATTAATGCCCTAAGCAAGGTTGACAAAGTCCTATTAACTACTTCAGTTTGGCCATCGGTTTGAGGATGACAAGTACTGAAAATAACAACTTAGTTCCTAACTTAGCCCATAAAGTTCTCCAAAAGTGACTTAAGAACTAACATCTCTATCACTCACAATCGTCCTAGGCATTCCATGTAGTCTAACAATCTCTTTAAAGAACAAATTAGCTACATTAATGGCATCATCCATTTTAGTGCATGGAATGAAGTGTGACATCTTAGAAAACCTATCAAAAACCACAAAGATATAATCTTTACCTCTCTTAGAACGAGGTAAACCTAGCACAAAATCCATGTTAATATGAGTCCATGGTTCATGAGGAATAGGCAAAGGAGTATACAATCCATGAGGCTTAGATGTAGATTTAGCTTGCAAACAAACAATGCAACTAGCAACATACTTTCCTACATCATGCCCCATCTTAGGCCAAAAGAAGTGTTCATGTAATAACTCATATGTTCTATCAACACCAAAGTGATCCATTAAACCCCCTTCATGCGATTCCCTCACAAGCACAATGCGCAAAGAGCAAGAAGGCGCACACAATCTAGATTCTTTAAACAAAAATCCTTCATGCTTATAGTACTTTCCAAAATCAAAATTTTCACATGCTTTAAAGATTTCACCAAAGTAAACATCAGTAGTATACAATTCCTTAATAAACTCAAATCCAAGAAACTTAGAATCAAGCATGGAAAGTAAGACATACCTCCTTGATAAAGCATCGGCTACAACATTCTCCTTACCTTGCTTGTAATGCACCACATAAGGAAAATTCTCAATGAACTCACTCCGCTTAGCATGTCGTTTGTTCAACTTTTGTTGGCCTCTCAAGTACTTCAAGCTTTCATGATTGGTGTGAATCACAAACTCTTTAGGCCAAAGATAGTGTTACCATATCATTATAAGCGTGGCATAAATTGGATAGTTTAATGCAGTCTCATTCAACTTCCCATAAAAGTAAGTTACGGGCTTCTCTCCTTGTATCAAAACAACTCCAATTCCTACAAAATCACTCAAAAGAGACATAATATTGCTTGGAATATCTCCAGCCAAGTTGTTAGTACTCACAAGTGTTTTTTTAAGCAAAAGTAAGATCAAAACAGAATTATCATGCAAAGCACTCTTAATCTCACTCTTAGTAGCTAATTTACACTCTTTAACAACTTTCCTAGAAATCTCTTTCTTTTCACCCAAAACAGTCCTATTTTCAATGCTATGATCAACCAAAACAGATTTGTTTTCATCACAATTAGCATCCAAAATACATTGTGTTTCATCACAAATAACACCTAAAACAGATTTAGTGTCATTGCAAACAACACTCAAATTAGGTTTAGTATCATCGCAAACAACATCTAAACACTCTTTGCAACTAAAGTTGTTTTATCATCAAAACAATCAACAATTTTAGGTTCAGATTTACTCTTTTCTTTAGCCCTAAATTCAGCATCCAATTTAGCAAAATCATCCCTCAATTTAATTTGATCTTTTAAAGCTTCTTGAAGTGATAAAAGAACTAAAGTAATAGGAATCTTACCACACCTAAAAGAGCACTTGTTTGTCTCACCATCATGTTTCACCTTGTTGTCATATTGCCAAGGCTTCCCAAGCAAAACATGATAAGCTCGCATTGGTAGCACATCACACAAAACATCCTCTTTATACCTGCCCAAAGAAAGAGAAACTAAAACTTGTTTGTTAACCCTAATCTCCTCTATATCATTGAACCAACCTAAGCTATAGGGTTTAGGATGTTTAGAAGTAGGTAGTTGTAACTCTTTCACCAAATAATCACTGACTATGTTTGTACAACTCTCTCCATCTATAATCACACTACAAGGCTTCCCATTCGCATACATCCTAGTATGAAACAAATTCTCCCTTTGAACATCCCCTTTCACATAGGCACTCAAAGTTCTCCTAGCAACCAAACTAAGTGAAGCTAACTCATCACCATCATCACTAGAATCTAAGCTAAAATCACCCTTTTCTTTTTCACTGCACTTAATGTGAGTCTTAGATGATGAACTTGTTGCACCCTTACTTTCGGTTTTGGGGCTTACAAACTCCTTTTTCACAGTCTCTTTCTCCTTGATTGGTGTTCTCTCATCTTTCTTGATAGGAGTTTGCCATGAGCTAGATGATGTGAAACTCTTGGTCGATTGAAGTCTATTAGCATAGTTATCCACACTTTTCTCCAATTTGTCCATACTTTGCTTTAGCTTTTGATACAAGGTAGCCAAGTCATTGGCCTGATTTTCTCCATCTTTTCTATCTCCCATTGTACCTACACAAAAGAAAAGATAGTAGCAAAAATCCTCACAAGTGTGTGTGTGTGTGTATATACCTTGTTGTGTTCTCGTGTTTGCACTCAACCTATGGATTGGCGGTCCACTACTCTCTTGATGATCTCACAAGATTATGCCTTTTACTAGCTTCAATAGGCCTAATAAGAGCAACTCGTTAGAGAACTCCTTTCTTCTCGTGACCTACTTGAGGAACAAACAATTAGTAGCAAAATTTTTGTGAATCAAAATGAAAGTGATTTCAATCCAAAACCAAAATTCACAATTTTCTTGTGTAACCCGCGCCTGGGCAAGGTTGACCCGCGCCTGCGCAAGGTTTCGGAACAACACTTGTTAAACCTCCTGAGGTAGCCCGCGCCTGGGTGAGGTTTCAAGACCCTAGTACCACTTAAGTCTTATTTTGTACCACTTAAATCCAATAGGGCCTGAAATTCTTCAAATTAAATCTCAAATCATAGCAAAAGCAACCCAAGATACTCAATCAAACAATCAATTAGGGTTAATTGCAACAAATTGAACCAATTGCACAAGATAAACCCTAATCCCCAAATAACCCGAATGAGAACCCTAAAATTCCAAACATGCGGCAATCACTACAGATTTTTTTGAGTTTTTTCAATATTTTTCCCAGAAAGATCACACTAAAAGAAGTCTAAATCTCTAATTTCAAAGCTTTCCGACTTCAAACGAACCCACAACATAATTCACAAGTTTCTGGTCGAAATTTTTTTATTTATTTTTTTTATTTTTTTGATATTTTCTGATATAACTAATAGTTATAATGACTATAAATCTGAAATTTCAAAGAAAACGGAGTTAGAATGAATCCACAATGATTTTTTTAAGTTTCTGAATTTTTTATTTTTTTCAAACTACGGTGCGATATGAACTAGATGGATGAAGATGGATGAAAAGCTTGATGATAGATGAATAGAAGTTTAGATTTACCAATTGAAGATGACAACCTATGCTCTGATTACCAATTGATACGAATCTAGTTGCTTTAGATTCAAATCTACCCTTGAATATCTATCAAAGTCGACTTGAATATCGTCCACACCTTGATGAGTAGATCAATAATCTTCACAAAGCTTAATCTCTTCGGTCGTCGCCCTAAGTCTTCAATTTGACCTGCAATTGAAGATCTAAGATCACAAGATTCACAAACAATTAAGCTCACAAGACCTAATTGTTTGCTATGGCTCTATAAGATTGAAGAACCCTAAGTTTGCTCAAACTAGAACAATGAAGCTAAGATAATCAATTGGGTGAATAACCTCAACTTTATTAATCAACTTAACTTATCTTTACAAGAGGGGGATGGTGCCTTATATAGGCATCAAGTCGACATCCCTCCCCTAATCCTAAAGCCTTAAGGGCGGCAATACATAAAGGAAGGAACAAGGAAATAACCTACTCTTCTATTATGAAAAGTAAACAAAATTAAGAAAGGATTGGACTTAGTCAAACAAGGCCCAACCCAATGTCATCTAAACTAATTAAATATCTAATCTAAGATAGAATTAAGGCCCATATGGTCGAATTACACAATGGAAGCATTAGGGTTCAACGATTTCAAGTAAGGTGCATAGCTTGGAATCGTTGGGAATATTCTTGCTCATGTCGACTTCGATGCTTCCCAATTGATCTTCGATGGCCTTCAAGATGAGTTCGAACAAAGCTTGTCAATGCATCTTTGAAGTTCTTAGCTCTTGCTCTTGTCATCGAACCTAAAGGCATCTTCAAAGGATCAAATGGCATCTTTATGGCATCTTCATGGTGATTTGCGATTCCATCCTCTTCTTTAAATTTGTCCACACTTCCTTGCAACCCTTGATCATCCTTCCATGATCTCTATTGTGTTCTTCATGTCCATGATAAGCCCTTGGGCGCATCATCTTCTCCCTTATTCAGGACAAAACAATTCCTTACTTTAGAAAGGAGGAGGTTTTGAATGCTCTCATGGGAAATTCCCTCAAACTTATTCTTCACTTATCATGCCAAAAGAAAGATTTTCAATCAAACAAAGAATGGCTTTGGGTTGTATTTTGGCACCTGCTGAGTGCCTTGGATATTCTGGATATTTGCTTTGAGGCATGTGGATGTCTCTTATCTATCTTATGCTTTATTTTCTTATCTTTCTTGTGTATATATATTTCTGGATTTTTCTAACAGCTCTGTGCAGGAACTTTTAACCTTTTTGCTTATGACAAAAAGGGGGAGAAGATAGAACTATGAATTGAGCTTATTGAATATTTGTCATACATGCTATGGTACCTTAATGTTTTTATCGAAGTGTGTTCAGCATTCAAAAACCAGCATGCTTGAAGGCAACTTAGGCATGCTTGGATGGGGTCGATGGGGTCGATGGGGAAGATGAATTGACTAATTCATGGGGAGTTTAAAGACTTCAATGGTATATCTTTCGAGAATCCCTCTTTATTTGGCTAAACTTAATTGTATATACATTAATGCCATTAATGGGATATTCTGGAAATTTCTAGTTCTTATCTTACTTATGCTTTTAGTATTCTCTAACTTTATTCTGGACTTGATTCATACTGCTCTGATATAGACTTGATATAATGCTCTGATTAATTCTGAAATGAGATGACATGAACTTAGGGGGAGTTTTATTTTGTTATCCTTATTCCCTTTATCTTGTTAGCAATATATCTCAATTCAGGGTTAGGTTT
This sequence comes from Corchorus capsularis, assembly GCA_001974805.1. Taxonomy (NCBI): domain Eukaryota; kingdom Viridiplantae; phylum Streptophyta; class Magnoliopsida; order Malvales; family Malvaceae; genus Corchorus; species Corchorus capsularis. The sequence goes on from AWWV01016258.1 coordinate 18,345, forward strand.
GTCATCATAAAAAAAGGGGGAGACTACCCTGTTGTTTTTTTATGATAACAAATAAACCAAAGTGTGTTTGCTAATATATCTACTAAGTGTGCATTGAAGTCTTTAATAGAGAAAGGTTGTACCATTATAGACTCCTAAAAAGAAAGTTTCATCAGTGACACTAATGTAGAGGAATGCCATGAAGCCTTAGGCATGTGAAGAACATAACATTTCCTAAGAAGATTTTTTGGAGCCAAAGATATCAATTTCAGAAGGCAAAGTTCAAAAACGAAGAAGGTTAATCAATTCGGCATATAAGAAGAATGCTCAAGTCAAGACAGAACTTCGAGGTTGGAAGAAAACTGGAAGACATTGGTGGGATTAATAATCTGGAGATTGAAGCGACTAGCAGCTAAAGGACAAACAGTACAGACACACTGAAGCGTTGAAGTAGTACGGACGTGCTAAAGTGGCTAACAGCTGGCGCGACTAAAAGACAAGAAAAACGGGAAATAGTTTGAATTTCAAACTAAAACGGCTGGTTCGCTCGAGAGAAGTATAAATGCTCAAATCTAACCGTTTGAGTCTAAGTTTTGGAGCATTTTTTGAAGATCTAATCAGTTACTCTCTCCAGAATTTCAAAGTCCCAAAAGTCCAAGCTTTGGTCTCACTTTAATTTTCTCTTATTGCTTGAATATTTGTATTTGCGCTTAAAGTTTGAATCTTTAGATTGTTTTAGGCTTGATCTTGTGTATTTTGATCTCTTAGGATCTATTCTACACATATTCTCTTTGTTCATTATATTTGTTCAAGTGCGGGTTGTGCACTTGGGGTTGTTTGAATGTGGGTTTGCACTCGGTGATTAAAACTTCAGGTTTGAAGCTTTGTGGTTGTAAAAAGGTGTTGTGAAGACTAGTTTAACTTCACTGATAGTGGATTCTGAAATCCTTGGTGTGTGGGTTTCAAGGTAGAGGACGTAGGTTTGAACGGCCGAACCTCTATAAATCGAAGCGTCTCCAATCTTCCATCCTTTATTCGATCGTTCCAGTTTTATCTCTCCTTACTCTCTTTACTTTCCACTATTGTGTTGTTAACGTCTTTACTTATTTCCGTTATACTTTCACTTGATTCCATTTGTTGTTTACCCATTTATATTTAGTGTCTTTATCAGCATACTCTGAATTAGTGTCTTTAACACATTTTTTAGAGAACTCAAAAATTTTCATTAAGTGCTATTCACCCCCCTCTAGCACATCAAGTGGACCAACATCGGTGACCGGTCAGAGCTCTGGTGCGGCAGTGACGATGACTCCCAGCGGCGCCAACATGAGGCGGCTAGGGTTTTTGTGAAGGAGAAAGGTTTGAAAGATGAAAGAAAAAGAAGGTTTTATAGTGATTCGTACAAACTCAACCTGACCCGTACTAGACCCGAGCCGTACCAGATCCGACCCAACTAGATCCAACCCGTTGAAGCCCATTTAAAGTTTGGTACAATTTCTAATTTGGGCTTTCCTTTATTTCTGAGTTGGGTTTTAATTTATGCTTTGGGTTTTGATTCATGACTTGGGTTTAAAATTGATTTGGGTTTAATTTAATTTAAGATTTAACAGTTTAAGTCTAAGTTTTCAAAAAATCGTAAAACAAAAAGAAAAGAAGAAGTTAGGCTAGCTCAAGCATGTGCATTCATCCATATTTAAGTTTTTTAAATGTTGTTAAATGGAATGTTCATTTGAGGCAAATAATTTGACTCCGAAGATGGAATAATCGGTTGAAATTTAAACAGTGTTTGTCTGTTTAATCCGAGTTTCCTAGGCTTGGAATATCTAAACGGCGATCTTACCAATATGAGTGGAAGGTCCCCGGATAGAGTTCCTCGTATAATCATTTGGTGAAATTTGCAAATAACCGAACTCCATGTGTCATATGCACCCATGCATTTAAGGGTCAGACTTGTCAGTTGTCAATAAGATAAAAAATCATAGAAAAAGAAAGAAATTTAAGTCAGTCAAAGAGGTCAAAAATGTTAATCAGTAAAATTGGCTTAATTAAAGTTACTTAAGTTGATTAAGAGGTAAAGTAAGGTAATCAGTAAAATTGGCTTAATTAAAGTTAATTAAGTTGATTACGAGGTAAAGTAATATAATCAGTAAAATCGGCTCAATTAAAGTTAATTAAGTTGATTAAGAGGTAAAGTAAGGTAATCAATAAAATTGGCTTAATTAAAGTTAATTAAGTTGATTAAGAGGTAAAGTAAGGTAATCAGAAAAATCGGCTCAATTAAAGTTATAATTAAGTTGAATAAGAGGTAAAGTAAGGCAATCAGTAAAATTGGCTTAATTTTTTATTTTTATTTTTGAAGAAAGTAAAATAAGCTTAATTAAAGTTAATAAGTTGATTAAGAAATCAAGATAATCAGTAAAATTGGATTAATTAAAGTTAATTAAGTTGATTAAGAGGTAAAAAAATCAGTAAAATTGGCTTAATTCAGGTTAATTGAGTTGATTAAAAGGTAAAGTAAGGTAATTAGTAAAATTGGCTTAATTAAAGTTAATTAAGTTGATTAAGAAATAAAAAGAGGAACCAGTAGTAATTAGTTTTATTCAGGGTAATTAAGTTAATTAAGAAGCAAGAAAAGATAATCAGTAATAAGCGGCTTAATTTAGGATAATTGGGCCAACTAAGAAACTGATAAACGTAATCGGTAATTGGCTTAAATTGGGATAATTAAGTTAATTAATAAATAAACGGGTCTAATTAATGTTAATTAGAGCGCACAAAAGTTAAGTTAAGGTCAATAAAAATTGCATAATCGCATGAAAAGGCTTAAGCATTAGGGATAATGACAACCAACGATGAAAACCAACAGTTAATTCTAGATTAGTCAGTGCCGTCTCTTTGACGGGCATCGTGGGGGTGCTAATCCTTCCTTATGCGTACCCGACTCCCGGACCATAGACTTTGGTTAAGTAGACTTTATTAGGTTTAGTTTTACCTTCGCCAAGCTTAGGTTAATATTAGACTTAATAACATGGATAGGTGGCTAATCGCACCTAGGTAAAAAAGATTAGTGGCGACTCCTAGAAATCAGTAGGGATAGGATTCCCCCAAGTCGTCGGCGGCGGGTCCCCCGGTCTCGCACGTTGCGACAGCTTGTTATTGCTTGATCTCTAGAATTGAGTTTTCTCATTGTTCTTTGTTATCTTGATTTCATACTTAGATTGTTTCTTGATATGTGTGTGCAATTGAAATTGTTTTAACTTTTGTTTTGAGAGAAATACACTAGTTTGCTAGGGACTAGCAAAGCTTAAGTGTGGGGGAAATATGATCAGACCAAAATTATGCATATTTTTATGGTCAGTTTCCTATGCTTTTGAATATATTTATGCTAGATTTTGCCTTATAATGCTTACATTTGTGATTGTAGGTGTTGAAGAGGTAGAATGTGTAAATATGTTGATTTAGGCACCTTTTGGAGCTATTTTGATCGATTTTTGGCAAAAAGGTTTTTTGTGGATTTTCTTGGTTAAAATTGGAGATTTTGTGTTCGTGATTGAGGAATCTTTGGTGTCAATTTTATGCTTATGGAAGTCATAAAGTTGAGAGCTAAAAGGTTTCAAGGCAAAGGAGTAAGAAGAGTTCAAGTTGCAAGAAGACTTGTCAAGCCATCAGGAGGACATGAGTGCTCAGGTTTATCACATGGGTGCATAGGCCATCTGCATGGGCGTCCAGGTGGAGCCGGGTTGCATGCCATGTGCGCGCCAACAACACTTGTGGTTGTCTTCAAGCTGAAGCTTCTTCCCTTCTTTCCAGATTTGGCGACAGTTTGGGGAAAATTTCATAATTGTTGATTCTGAACTTCGAATGTGATGATTCCAAAGGCATTGGAAAATTAACTCCGAGAACTACAACTTTCATGCAGAGCTCGAGACCCAATTTTGCCATCTTCATGGACGAAAATGCCCCTAAACTTTCTGCAAAAAAGCTGAACCTAGAAAAGCCCATGAAATCAAGGCCAAGTTGATTTGTTTAGCTTAATTTCGGTGATTGGAGATAGCCCAGACCTGGAGGACGAAATTCAAGCCACTTGAAGATGGTTTAATGAGCCTAAAAGACTATTTTATCCTAGGTTAAGTTTGCTTAAGTCTCTAGTATAAATTGACATTTTTTTCTCTAAAATTAAGTTTAGACGGTTGGAGCATAAGAGGAGAACGTTAGGAGGAGCTGCCGTCCAGTCCTATTTTGCTAAGTTTGCTATTCTTTTTCTTTGGATGGTTACTCAATTCATGAGTGGCTAATCCTTTAATTTCTCTAATATAGAATTTAATTGATCTCTTGACTTTTTATTATGGGGAGACTTTTGTTCTTAATAATTTGATTTTCTACTTGAATATGTTTCTTATCCCTATGCTTCATCTTACGTTTTCATGTTTGATGGGTTAGGTGGCCAACTAATCTTGATAATTATGAATGCTATTGTTAGAATCAATTAGTTGATTCAAGTGACAATTGAATGCTAGAAGTCTTAGGTTCAATGGGATTATCAAACTGTATTGAAATCTATAGGTCGATTGGAAATAGACATAAATAAGTTTGGTTATAATTATTTATTCATGTGAGCAATGAATGACGATCCTGAATGGATAATTGTGGGTGAAATCAAGAATAAAAGAGTTGATCTTTGGGCCGAACGAAGTGAGATTAGCTAATAGCATGTTAGGGAATAGAGAGATACGAAACCTAAGCCAATTATTCAAGTGGAGTTGTTAAGATATTAAGGGGATTGTTTTATTCTAATGAAAATTGATGCCTACGTCTTAGGATATATATTGATTTGGAATAACTTATGATGCTTAATTGATTAGCAATTCAATCGAATTCATGATGTGTGTGTCAAGAGTGAAATTAATTCTATATTGGAGACTTATTTTCTATAGTTGGTTACTTGTTTTATTTTGCTTAGTATTTTATTTTGTTTCAATCAATTGTTAGTTATAATTTAGATTACTAAATTTCACCTTTTAATTTTTCATTTTTAATACAATAAATTAGTAAAGAGATTAATCATTCTCTCTGTGGATTCGACTCCTACTTACCCTAGCTACTTAGTTAATACTTGTGGTGATTTATTTTGTGATTTACTGACGACACGATCAGTATACCACAATGGTTACTTAGTGCCATGGCCCGACTATGATCAACATTCGGAGACACAAGAATCTTCAATTCATATAAGCTTAATTTCTCACCTTAAGCTTCGCAAAAATTTTATAACACACCCATCATCACATCCAGCTAATCATTAGAGGCCTCCCCAAACAAAACCAAGTCATCGGCAAAACATACATGTGAGAGGAAAGGGCCCCATTGGTGATTGCCAAGGGCTTCCAGCGATCCAGCTTCACTTTTTCATCAATTATATGTCCAAGTTTCTCCAAACATAACACAAAGAGATATGGGGAGAGAGGTTCCCCTTGTCTTATGCCTCTAGAAAGGGAAAAGAAAGGTAAACGCTCCCGCTTCCAAATGATAGAGAACTGTTTGGAGGAAACAATGTCCATGATCAAATTCACCCAGGAGTGTGGCAAGCCAATCTCTTCCAAAACCTCCCGTAGAAAAGGCCATCTTATCCTGTCATAGGCTTTCACCAAGTCTATCTTACATATAGTGTTGGCTAAGTTTTTTTTTTTTAAGTACTCGAGACTGCTAGGAAATGAGTCATTGTCACTAAACTAAAAGTTTAGCACTGTAACTTGAGATCACTTGATTGATGGCATGTTGAACTTAGTTTTTCAGCTCTTGAGATTCTATTTTTTATTTAAATCTTTTAAAAAATTTCTTTTTGTTATTATTTTATGTACTAGATTTGATTCTCACGTTGTAGTTTTTTTCTAAGTTCTAAATAATGTTTCTCTAAAATTGTGTAAATGAAAAGGAAATGAGTGTATGCCATATTGAAATTTAGCCTTTGTTAATTTTGTGCAAGACTAATAAGAAATTATACAGGTTGATGACTATCCTAAGTAAAATCTAGAAGAGTTTAATAAGAAAAGAAAATAATTAAATGGGCAGTCATTAGAGACAAACATAAGAACATACTAGGCTAGTAAAGTCCTTGCTAACGCAACTGGCTAATTTTTTGAGAGGGGATAGGTAGAAATAGGAAAAAAATTTAAAATGAAACCTTATAACATACTATGAAATATAAATAATGAAAATAAAAATCTTTATTAATTAAAAAATATTATTTTAGTGTTTAGTGAACTTGAAGTGAGGGGTCGTTTGGTTGGGGGAAGTTTCATTCCCAGTGGGAATCTTGCATAGAAACAAAAGGTTCCCACGTTTGGTTGCAAAGTGAAATGGGTAGGTGCGAACATGGAATTAAATATCCGTCGATATCTTGATATATTCGTATATCCGATATTTGTACCCCTGGATATAAATATCCAAAAAAATTTCAATGTCACGGAATATCCATCGATATATCCGTGTATCCGTCGATATTTATCGTTTTATTCAAATATTCATAAATATTCAAATTAAATTAAATAATTATTTTCATATTCACATTTAATATTAAAAATATAAGAGACATTTTGATGAAATATTTCATGTTTTCAAAAATATTAGTTATCAAAGTTTTTTTTCCCACTAAATTGTGGTAATATTAATACCAATAATTAGTTAGTTTAAGTCATTCGACCTTTTTTTCTCATTAAATTAAGTTTTGAACTCTTAAGTCTATACAATTGACGACGGCCACATCAACTTAGTCTGTCTGAAAGTTGACGTCGTTTGTGCCACGTTAGCGAATTTCACGGTGCAATAGACAACAATTAACGTGAGGGACTTAATTGCTCTGGATCCTTCAGTATAGTGACTAAATTGCTTAAATTTTGACTTTAGGAACCAAATTGCACAAAGACTCTGAGTACAAAGACCAATTGGGTACTTTAACCGAAAACTATGATAGTGGTAACTACAATAGTAGTGATTTTGAGCCTCCGAAAAATTCAATGTTGTATATTAAATTCTCAATTATTGTTGGTTTTCTGTGTGTGTGTGTGTGTGTGTGGGAGGGGGGGGGGGCAGGGATGTCAACGGGTAGGGTACCTGTCATTTTGACGGTACCCGTACCGTAACCCTATAAAATTTCAGGGTATTCGAACCCTACATATACCTGGTATTTTTTACAACCCTCCTACCCGAACCCTACCCTACCATATAAAATTTCTATTACCCATTAACTATCCAATACATGATAATTACGCAATTAAATTCAAAGTCAAAGTCAACAAATATAATAAAAATTAAAATTTGTTCATAAAATTAAAGTTGGTAACCATTATAGAGAGCAAAAAGAGCCCTTCAACAACAACAATTTTCAAAAACATTACATAATATTCAGAAACATTACATAGGATAAATTACAATCCAAATACAAACTTAAAACAACAAATTTTGCATCCAAACAGAATTTACTCCAACTCGTCAGTTTGTAAAATCATCTTCATCTTCAATACCAAAGGTGTAAGTCGATTCAGCAGTTGAAGATAATACCACACAAATAAAACACAAGCACAAAACACAGATAACAGATTAACTAAATAATGTAATATGATAGATATTAATCATAAAAAAAATATCAAATAAAAGATAAAACAAGATGTTACCTTCATTGATATTCTTCAACCAATTTTGTGAGCACATTAAAGCCTCCAAAGTCGCAAGATGAAGCCTACTCCGATGGCTACTAACCACCCTTCAACCGGTGCTAAAGGCAGACTCAGATGCAACTGTAGAGACAAAAATTGCCAAAATGTCTCTTGCAATCATTTGCAATGTGGGATATTTTATCCTATTTATTTTCCACCAACCTAGAATGTCAAATTCCTAAGTCCACGGAAGACTAGCTCATCTAAATAATTATCCAATTCAAACTTAATAACACCATCAGAAGAAGAACTAAGGAAGGCAATCAATTGAGAAAACTCATATGGAGTTGATGCTTGAGTAAATGGTGTTGATGGAATTCCCGAAAGCTGAGATTTTGCTATTTTGGAGGATCTAGATTGGTATTCGCCAAGCAAATCATAACAAGTTTTTTTAACTTGTTCAATCTCAAAAGAAACCATATCACCATAAATTTGAGGATAATAAAACTACACTGCTTTCTTCCTATACCTAGAATTCAAGACAACAGCAATAAACAACACATTATGGATAACCTCCAATATTTTTTAAACTTATCAAACATTTTCTTTGCCATTGCACTAATCACATCAATATCAAAAGATATCCACTACAATATTGCATTTCTAAGCAATATCTGAACAAATCAAACATTATCGGTAGGATATTTTGTCCCAGAAAATACTTCCGTGGCCTTATAAAAGATTTTAAGGTTTTCAGCAATCATCATCGCCATCTCCCAATCTTTCTCACTAGGTAGAGAAGTGTAACACTTATCTCTAAGTTTCAACTTAGTAAATAAATCCTTGTACACTATAGCAGTATCAAGCATCAAATAAGTTGAGTTCCACCTAGTTCTACAATCAAGACACAACTTCTTTTAAAATGGAACTTTTGTTTGACGAGCCACTTCTTCAAACTTCTCAACTCTAGATGGACTAGCTGACCAATATGCAACATTATCCCTAATTTTTTCTATTGAATCTTCTATTATGGACAATCCATCTTTCACCACAAGAATTAAAATATGTGCGCAACATTTCATATGCAAAACTTTTCCATCAAGTAAAAGCTCAGAACATAATTTTTCAGAAATCATGGAAATTATACCATCATTAGAAGTGCAATTTATCCACCGTGATTGTTGAAATCTTTGTCTCTATATTCCATCTCGTCAAAGCTTCCATCTGTTCGCATGCCGTGAGGTGCAGGCTCATAAACAAACCTGTAAATTCAAAAACAACATTAGTTCATAAACTAATAAATTAACCAATTCTATATATGTCGAAAGAGTGAAGAAAATAAATTTTTTTACCTCAAAATATGACTTTGCAATGTCCAAGAATCATCAAGAAAGTCAGCAGGGATGGACATGTGACCCTTCCTTTGGTTTAAAGTCCACATATCTGTTGTAATTGCTACTCGACTATTTAGCATTTCAAACATACTTAGTAGCTTGGCCTTTTCAGAATTGTAAATCTTCATGATATCTTCTCTAATTGTGTTGTGCGAAACCATTTTAAAGAGTGGTTGAAGACTTGCAACAAACCTTTTGAAAACATGTTCCACCATGGAAATGGGATACTCATGTAATACTATACATGCAGCCAACTCTTGCCTTGAAATGTCTTGATCAAATGTAAAGTTGCCGAACATAACCTTGCCATCACTTATCCTCTCCACACTAAGGGTCTTTTGCTTCTCAAAACAAGCTTCAATAGATGAAATTTTTTCTGCTTGGACAAGAACCCATGTGATTTAACATGGCTTTTGCATCATTCTTGGAATTGTCCTTCAACTGTTTTTTGCAATAATTGCAAATGGCCACATCTGATCCATTTAAACTCTTCTTCTCAAAGTGCTCCCAAACTGATGACGTTAGTTTTCATCGCTTCCGAGATGAATCACCTAATTGAGGCTTGCCTGAAGACGGTGTTGCAATATTAGGAATAGGAGAACTAGGCTCAACATTCTGGCAGGCCTTCAACTGTTTTTTGTAATAATTGCAAATGGCCACATCTGTCCATTTAAAATCTTCTTCTCAAAGTGCTCCCAAACTGATGACGTTAGTTTTCGTCGCTTCTGAGATGAATCACCTAATGGAGGCTTGCCTGAAGACGGTGTTGCAATATTAGGAATAGGAGAACTAGACTCAACATTCTGGGCAGACACATACAAAGGTGTTTGCACAGAGCTTAACTTTACGTTCGTTGAAACTGGAATACTGGTGTTGAAATTGTAATTCTGACCAATAGTCTTAGTATCTTTGGCTCTTGACATTTGATAAAAATCCTAATATTACAAAAAAAAATAATAATTGCATTACAAAAATGAATACCAAATTAATTGCAAAACAGATTTTAGTACACGTACAAACAATTAGATTAAACCATATAAACATATTCAATATATATATATATATATGACATGAAATTTGTTAATGATAAATTAATCAGTGGATGATTTACCTGCTATTTTAAAAAGAATATGGCAAAAACCCAAGGAAAGAAACGTTGACTTCAGATAATGGATCTGTTTATGGCCAAAAGAATTTCAAAAAAAAAAGGGTTTGTCGAACTAAACTACTTGAAGATGACAAGATCCAAGCAAAATTGGGGAAAATATTAGGTTTTGTTTCAGAGAAGAAGAAGGAGGTGGAGGAGATGAGTGAGAATGTGAGGGTGAGCAGCGGGGTGGGTTTTGTTTTTAAAGGATTATAGGGTTTTCAATTTTATGTCTGAGATGTGAGAGTTATTAAAGAGTATTTGTTTTTGTTGTTGGTTTTTCTTTTTTTATGATTTTTCGGAAAAAAACAAAGAGACCATATAAATTTTTAGATTAGATTTTATCAAGTAATACATTTGGTTGGGATGGCACGTGACAACTAACAAAATTTTTTAATATTTGATAGGCCCAAGTTCGAACTTCACTATTCACTATATATATATATATATATATATATTATATTTTCATAATGGGTTCGGGTTACGGGTACCCAAGGGGTAATACTCATACCCTACCTGAATCAAAGTCGGGTACTAAATATTTTACCCGAACCCAATAATAAAATACCCAAACCCTATGTTATCGGGTCGGGTAGGCGCGGGTACCTGCTAAAAATCTACCCGTTGACATCCCTAGGGGGGGTGGCGACCCCTGGACGTAATAATTATATTTTGGCCCCTCTATATTTACATTTAGGTTTTCTTAATTTTCTTTCAATTTATCTAAAATTAACTATTTATTCGTTGTAATTTTTTTGCTAGTTTAATTCTTAATATTGTTACCCATGGAGTTGGTGTTAATTCAACTCATGATATCAAATTCCTTTACCTACAATATATATTAGTATATGTTCTCATATTTTATTTGTCTTTAACATTTGTTCATATATAAATATATATAGTATAATGTTGACTTATTGAAATATAATGTGTACACACACACTTGTCGGTCTTCCATATAACAAATTCCAATTTCACTCTTGCTTGTGCCCCCATGAGATATTAATGTACTTAAATCATACTCGCTTTTGCATCTAATGAAGTGATTTCTTTGATGACCCTCATTCACACAAGAAGAACGAAAAGGTATGAATGAAATATTGTATTGGATGAATACATATTATAAATACTTTTCACTGTCAAATATTTTTAAAAAATTAAAATAATATCTACATATACTTTATTTATCATATCTTGACTCTAAAATATGTGTAAATATGTAAATAAGCATTGGCTGAAATTTCAAGTCAAAATTCAAACGTTTATTATAAATATCAGTCGTTTTAGTGCATTTTTCACCACTTTTTTTTATATTCCGTCGATATATCCGTTCGAAATCTGTACCGATATCTAGATTAAACTCCTTGCGTGAGAATGACATTCCCATCGTAATGAGATGGGAAGTTTTTTTAATTTTTTTCAAGGAAAAACCTAGCTCTTGTGAGGATATAATCGGAAAGAAAAAGAGGCTCCTTAAGTGAGATAGCAAGCCATCCGTGATTCCCACTGTGCAAGATGGGTATCATCATTACCATGTGTGCTCCTCACTGCGGTAATGAGGGCGCGTTTATCGCGTGGGCATCTACCAGCATACTCGGGTATATCCCAGGATGACCACGAACCAAACGGCCCCTAAAGGCAAATGTGAATTAAGACAAGATCAATGTCAATTGGAAAAGTTGAATATGAATCAAGGCAAGCTCATGTCAATTGGGAAATTCAAGGCAAATTCAATGTAAATTGGGAAAGTTCAATGTCCATTTTGAAAGTTGAATGTGAGAAACAATACAAGTTCAATGTCAATTTAGATAATTGAATGTGAATCAAGGTAAGTTCAATGTCAATTGGGAATGTTGAAATTGAATCAATGCAAGTTCAATGTCAATTGCGAATGTTGAATATGAATTAAAGAAAGTTCAATGTCAATTGGGAAATTTCAATTTGAATCCGCCATGAAACCTATTTGAAGTAGCAAATGTCCAACTAAATATGGAGATTTCTCATGGAGTTGCAAATGTCGAAGGATTACTTGCACTGGTCTCTTTTAAATGTTATCTCCCTATTGGAGCCGAGCATATCCCTATGGCAGCAAGGATTGCCATCAAATTTGCTGGTGTGATTTTCTTTTTTCTGTTCTAATACCAACTTAGAAGAGGTGAAGAAGAAATTATGTTAGACTAAATTGATTTTTACAGAGAAGGTAAAAATATATTATCTACTATAATTGGAGAATTAATTAGCTATAATATAGATGCTAGAAGTTAGGAGTTTAAGGCTAATCCTACATCTATATAATCACAATTATTATGGAGAAAATCTCACATATATAATATCTGTACAGAATAGATGTATTACTACTGTTGAAGGGGTTATTAAGGACTCTAATGGCACTTGGCTCAATGGTTATAGTTGGAATTTTGACAATTGCAGTATTGACATGGTAGAAGTGTGGGCTAAATACCAAATTTGGGCTATTTGGAGGGGTAGTGGCAATTTAAAGGGTTTACTATGACATCAACAAATACAAATATTCTTGCTACTGCCACTGCCTTTGATTTGTAGTCAAGTCTGAATGCACAACTTCACAGCTAGGTTGTTGTTAAGTTGGATCGTTTCAACGGATCCAAGAACATCAAGTGGAAAGACAAGATGGCTTTCCTGTTGACTGCATTCAAGCTTTACTACATACTTGATTCAAATTTGGCTGCTCTTCCTGCATCAACTAATGAAGATACAGAAGTTGTTCATAATGCCTATACCAAACGTGAAGAAGATACATTGATGTGTCGTGGCTACATCCTGAATTCATTATTTGAACGTCTCTATGATCTGTACAGTAGCATAAATTCTTCATGAGATATTTGGACTACTCTTGAAACCACTAAGTAAAATGAGAAAAAAGTTACCGATAAGTTTCTTTCAGCTCTGCTAAAAATCTGCTCATGGGAAATCATGTTACTGACAAAGTTTTGGGAAAAGAGCTATGAAGATCAAGTTCATTTCTGGACAGAAACTTACTTTGCCGAATGTATTTCAGGTTCCTGAAATGAGAAAAAAATATTATTTCTACTAGTCTGTTATGTAACAAGGGGTGCTCCTTTAGTCTGGTAAGGTTATTCAGTCCAAGAATGGGTTGTTTGTAGGAAATGGATACTCATGTGAAGGAATGTTCAAACTTAGCATCAATGAAATGAATAATTATGCTTATATTGTTGAGTTTTCTTCAATTATTTGGCATGCTAGGTCAGGACATTTGAACTTTCAACACATGAACTATATGCAAAAGCATGGATGTATATCTTTCTAAGATAATCATAAAAGAGAATGTGAAATCAGTATTGAAGCTAAAATGATTGAGAAACCTTTGCTAAAATCTGAAAGAAATACAGAAATTTTAGAACTTGTGCATTCTGACATTTGTGAATTAAATGGGGTTCTGACAAGAGCAGGAAAGAGATATTTTATAACTTTGAATATAGAAATAAATATACTTAACTTAAATAAGTTAAGTATTCGTCATTTTATATACACGAGTACCAAAGTAGTGAGAGTTATAATAAGCATGGTTGTAAATAGAAAGCCAATAGTTCCTAACTAGCAATAGAACCAAACTACAATTATTAGATGTATTGTATTTGTAATCAATATGGCTCCAACGAACATTGACGAATGCATAGTTATGAAAAAAATTAGGTTGACCTAATCTTAGCCGATACTCTGCCTAGACTTATAGTGCGGAGATCTTTCATAACTGCAATAGGCCCCAAAACAAGTTGTAACGAAATCAATTGATATATGTTAAATCCAAAGAACCCAATCGAAATATTAACCTAAAATTATAAAAACAAGTACCAATTCAACCATTTATAAGAATCAAGAAGAAAAAAGTTTGTGAACACAAATCAAAGAAATATAAAAAAATAAAGTCAACAATAGTAGACAAAATTTATACCCACTTGTAGATCGAAGCACGAGGAAGAGAAACCAAACAAGGGGCAACGCAATGCGTCCTCGACGGCGACGTTGTGCAGGCGTGATGCCTTCCGACGATTTGTAGAGAGAGAGAGTCTTGGTGAGAAGAGAGAAGGCGGAGAAAAAATGAGGGAAAAAGAAAATAATTTTGGCTTTTAAATGAAAGGGTGTTTCGTAATTACTCTAACCTAATGAGGATAAAATTCGAAAGTAAAAAGAGGCCCCTTAAGTGAGATAGCAAGCCATCCATGATTGCCACCGTGCATGGTGGGTATCATCATTATCACGCGTGCTCGTCACTGAGGTAATGAGAGCACGTCTGCTCATCCTGGATTCTCACTAAAACAGTACCGCTACAGTAGCCAAACGAGATTATTGCGTGGGAATTTACCAGCATACTTGGGTATATCTCAGGATGACCACGAATCAAACGGGCCATAAAGGCAAATGTGAATTAAGATAAGATCATTGTTATTTGGAAAAGTTGAATATAAATCAAAGCAAGTTCATGTCAATTGGGAAATTCAGGACAAAACTTAATGTAAATTGGGAAAGTTGAATGTATATTAAGGCAAATTCAATGTCCATTGTGAAAGTTAAATGTGAGAATCAACGCAAGTTCAATGCTAATTTGGAAAGTTGAATGTGAATCAAGGCAAGTTCAATGTCAATTGCGAATGTTGAATATGAATTAAAGAAAGTTTAATGTCAATTGGGAAATTTCAATTTGAATCCGTCATGAAACCTATTTGAAGTAGCAAATGTCCAACTAAATATGGAGATATCTCTTGGAGTTGCAAATGTGGAAGGATTACTTGCGTTGGTCTCTTTTGAATGTTATCTGCCCATTGGAGCTGAGCATATCCATGTGGCAGCAAGGATTGCCATCAGATTTGTTGTTGTGATTTTCCTTTTTCTGCTCTGATACCAACTTAGAAGACATGAAGAATAAATTATGTTATACTGAATTGATTTTTATAGAGAAGGTACAAATATATATCTACTATAATTGGAGAATTAATTAGCTATAATATAGAAGCTAGAAGTTAGGAGTTTAAGGCTAATCCTACATCTATATAATCACAATTATTATGGAGAAAATCTCTCATATATAATATCTCTACAGAATAGATGTATTACTACTGTTGAAGGGGATATTAAGGACTCTAATGACAGTTGGCTCAATGGTTATAGTTGGAATTTTGACAATTGCAGTATTGACATAGAAGTGTGGGTTAATTACCAAATGTGGGCTATTTAGAGGGTTATTGGCTTTATTGTATCCTAAATGGCAGAAACCATTTAAGAAAATGTCTAAAACCAAACCTCAAAGCCGTACGATTTAGAGAATTTCAAACAATTTAAAGAGTTTACTATAGCTTTAACAAATATGAATCTTCTTGCTACTGCCTTTGATTTGTAGTCAAGTCTGAATGCACAACTTCACAGACAGGTTGTTAAGTTGGATCGTTTTTTACGGATCCAACTACATTAAGTGGAAAGACAAGATGTCCTTCCAGTTGACTGCATTCAAGTTTCACTACATACTGATTCGAATTTGGCTGCTCTTCCTATATCAACTGATGAAAATACATAAGTTATTCGTAATGCCTATATCAAACGTGAAAAAGATACATTGGTGTGTCGTGGCTATATACATCCTGAATTCATTATTTGAACGTCTCTATGATCTATACTGTAGCATAAATTCTCCATCAGATATTTAGACTACTCTTAAAACCACTGATCAAAATGATAAAAAAGTTACTGATAAGTTTCTTTCAGCTCTACTGAAAATCTGATCATGGGAAATCATGTTACTGCCAAGGTTTTGAGAAAAGGAGTTGTGGAGATCAAGTTCACTTCTGGACAAAAACTTACTTTGCCGAATGTATTTCATGTTCCTGAAATTAGACAAAATCTTATTTCTGTTGGTCAGTTATGTATGAAGAGGTGGCTTTTGAGTCTGATAAGGTTATTTTGTCCAAGAATGGGATGTTTGTAGGAAAAGGATTCTCATGTGAATGAATGTTCAAACTTAGCGTCAATGAAATGAATAATTATGCTTATATTGTTAAGTGTTCTTCAATTATTTGACATGCTAGGTCAGGACATTTGAACTTTCAATATATGAACTATACACAAAAGCATGGATGTATATCTTTCCAAGATAATCATAAAAGAGAATGTGAAATCTATATTAAAGCTAAAATGATTGAGAAACCTTTCTCAAAATCTGAAAGAAATACAAAAATTTTAAAACTTGTGCATTCTGACATTTGTCAATTAAATGGGATTCTGACAAGAGCAGGAAAGAGATATTTTATAACTTTTATTGATGATTGTTCTCGATACACTTATGTATACTTAATGAGAATAAAGGAAGAAGCTTTGGAAGAGTTTATAGAATATAAAAATGAAGTTGAAAATCAAAAGGAAAAGAAGATTAAAATTCTCAGAAGTGATAGAAAAGGTGAATACTTCCCTGAATCATTCCCTAATTTTTGTGAAGAGAATGGAATAATTAATCAAAAGTTCTGCCTCATATACACCTCAAGATAATCATAAAAGAGAATGTGAAATCCGTATTGAAGCTAAAATGATTGAGAAACCTTTCTCAAAATCTGAAAGAAATACAGAAATTTTAAAACTTGTGCATTCTGACATTTGTCAATTAAATGGGATTCTGACAAGAGCAGGAAAGAGATATTTTATAACTTTTATTGATGATTGTTCTCGATACACTTATGTATACTTAATGAGAATAAAGGAAGAAGCTTTTGAAAAGAAGATTAAAATTCTCAGAAGTGATAGAAAAGGTGAATACTTCCTTGAATCATTCCCTAATTTTTGTTAAGAGAATAGAATAATTAATCAAAAGGTCTGCCTCATATACACCTCAATAGAATGGTTTGGTCGAGAGAAAAAATAGATCTTGGTTGATATGGTGAATAGTATGTTGACAAATGAAAAGGTGCAACAAAATCATTGGGGATATGCACTCTTAACAGCATGTCACATACATAATAGAGTTTTATTCCAAAAGACTCTAGAATACGACATATAAGATATGAAACAATGAAAGAAAAGTGAATCTCAGTTATTTCAAAATGTGGGGGAGTATTGCATAATATAAAGTATTTGATCCTCATAAGACAAAGTTGGGACCAAGAGGGTTTAGAAGTATTTTTGTTGGTTATGAACAACATTCTAAAGGTTTTCGATTTCTTGATTTGAATAGAAACAAAATTGTGGAAACCGTTCATGTTGAATACGTTAAGTATCTGTCGCTTTATATACACGAATACAAAATTCTTGAGAGTTATAAGAGGCATGGTTGTAAATAAAAAACCAATAGTTCCTAACAAGCGATAGCACCAAAGTACAATTGTAAGATATACTGTATTTGTAATCACTTTGACTCCAACAAAAAGTGACGAAAGCATATTTATGCAAAGAATTTTGTCGACCTAGTTGTCAGTCGATCCTCTACTCGGACTTACAGGTCGGATGAGATCTTATATAGCTGCAAATAGACCCCAAAACAAGTTTAAGGGGACCAACTCCGTTATTTTAATTTGATATATGTAGCGTCGAGTCCAAGAAGAAAGATAATAGTCTCTGGATGAGCATCCATATTAAAATATCACAACATTGAATGAGAGAAAACTTATGCTGCCTTTCATGTGACAATTGGAAAAGTGTTTAATCCAACCAGCCGTAGATCTTACATAAAGGGTATCCGAAGGTGTGAGCTATTTTCTTTTTTTCTTTTTAAACAAGTTAAAAAGTTTGTATTGATAAGGGAAATTGGCAAATGCGGAAAGAATTTATAATTATAGGCTCTGAAATGAACAAAATTTAGTTGATACTGTTTTTTTTTTCTACATGTTTCAGTATCAGAGTAGTCATTCTTAATATAATAAAAGAAATATCACTTTGACTATAGAAAAAAATGTACCTTACTTGAACAAGTTAAGTAGTTGTCGAACCAAATTCTTACTTATATATGCAAATAACAAATTCTTGAGAGTTATAAAAAGTATGGTTGTAAATAGAAAACCAATAGTTCATAACAAGCGATTGCACCAAAGTTAATTGTAAGATGCACTTTATTTGTAATCAATATGGCTCCAAAGAAAAGTGACGAATGCATAGTTATAAAAAGAATTAGGTTGCCATGGTTGTTAGTCGATCCTCTGCCCAGACTTATAGGGCGGATGAAATCTTTCATAACTACAAATAGGCCTCAAAACAAATTGTAGGGGACCAGTCCCGTTATCTTATTTTGATAGATATATATATATATATATATAACGTCAACTCTAAGAATAAAGATAATAGTCTCTGGAGGAAGTGTCCATATTAAAAATACCACAACATTAAATAAGAGAAATCTTATGCTGCTATTCATGTAGTGCTTTGAAAAGTTTGTATCCCAACATATCCTAAAACGTGCACAAAGTGTAACCATAGGTGTGATTTATGTTTTTTTTTTAATATCAGGTTAAAAAGTTTGCATAGGTAGGGGAACTAGGCAAATGAGACAAGAATTTTTATAGGCATTGAAATTAACAAAATTAGGTTGATATTTTTTTTTTGCTACATATTTTAGCATCAGTGTCGTTATTCTTAACATAATAAAAGAAGTATCACTTTGAATATAAAAAAAATGTACCTTACTTGAATAACTTAAGTATTCGTCGTTTTATATAAACGAATACCAAATTCTTGAGAGGTAAATAGAAAGCAAATAATTCCTAATAAGAGATAGAACCAAAGTATAATTGTAAGATGTACTATTTGTGTAAGCAATATGGCTCCAACGAAAAGTGATGAATGCATAGTTATGAAATGGATAAATGAGGAAAAAGTTTTTACAGGCTGTGAAATTAACAAAATTATCTTGATACTTTTTTTCCCTACATATTTTAGTATCAGAGTCGTCATTCTTAACATAATGAAATAAGTATCACTTTGAATATAGAAAAAATATACTTTACTTAAATAAGTTAAGTATTCGTCATTTTTTATACACAAATACCAAATTAGTGAGAGTTATAATAAGCATGGTTGTAAATAGAATGCTGATATTTCCTAACAAGCAATAGAACCAAACTACAATTATTAGATATACTGTATTTGTAATCAATGTGGCTCCTACAAAAATTAACTAATGCATAGTTATGAAAAAATTAGGTTGACCTAGTCGTTAGCCGATACTCTACCTGGACTTACAGTGCAGATTAGATCTTTCATAATTGCAAATAGGCCCCAAAACAAGTTGTAATGGACCAGATCTGCTATCTTACTTTGATATATGTAGCATCGAGTCCAATAAGAAAACAAATAGTATCTGGATGAAGTGTCCATATGAGGAATACCACAACATTAAATGTGAAAAACTTATGCATCCATGTGGCGGTTTGAAAAGTGTGTATTCCAACCTACCCTAAAACGTGCACAAAGGGTAACCGAAGGTGTGATCTATGATTTTTTTTTCAAATAACAGGTTAAAAAGTTTGCATAGGTAGGGGATATGGGCAAATGAGATAAGAATTTTTATAGGCTATGAAATTAACAAAATTAGGTTGATACTTTTTTTGCTACATATTTTAGTATCAAAGTCGTTATTCTTAACATTATGAAAGAAGTATCACTTTGAATATAATATAAATGAACATTACTTGAATAAGTTAAGTATTCATCGCTTTATATACACGAATACCAAATTCTTGAAAAGTGACAGATGAGCATGATTGTAAACAGAAAGCCAACAGTTCCTAACAAGCGATAGCACCCAAGTATAATTGTAAGATGTACTATATTTGTAATCAATATGGCTCCAACAAAAAGTGACAAATGCATAGTTATGAAAAGAATTAGGTTGACCTGGTCATTACCTGATTCTCTGCATGGGCTTACGAGGCGGATGAGATCTTTCATAACTGCTATCTTACTTTGATATGTAGCGTCAAGCCCAAAAAGAAAGAGAACGGTCTCTAAAGAATATTCTATATTAGGAATACCACAATACTGAATGCGAGAAAACTTATGTTGCCTTTCATGTTGCGATTGGAAAATTGTATATTCAAACATGTCCTAAAACGAAGACAAAGGGTACGCATAGGTGTGAGCTATGTTTTTTTTTATAACAAGTTAAAAAGTTTGTATAGGTAGGGAATAAATGAGGCAAGAATTTTTACAAGCTGTGAAATTAAAAAAATTATGTTGATACCTTTTTTTTCTACATATTTTAGTAACAGAGTCGTCATTCCTAACATAATGAAATAAATATCACCTTGAATATAGAAAAAAATGTACCTTACTTAAATAAGTTAAGTATTCGTCGTTTTATATACACAAATACCAAATTCTTGAGAGTTATAATAAGCATGGTTGTAAATAGAAAGTCAATAGTTCCTAACAAGTAATAGAACCATAGTTCATACAATTGTTAGATGTACTGTATTTGTAATCAATATGACTCTAACGAAAAGTGACGAATGCGTAGTTATGAAAAAAATTAGGTTGATCTGGTCGTTAGCCGATCCTCTGCCCAAACTTACAGTGCAGATGAGATCTTTCATAACTGCAAATTGGTCCCAAAACAAGTTGTTACGGATTAGATCCGTTATCTTACTTTGATATATGTACCAACGAATCTAAGAAGAAAGGGAATAGTCTTCTGGATGAAGTGTCCATATTATGAATACAACAACATCGAATGAGAGAAAACTTATGTTGCCTTTAATGTGGCGGTTGGAAAAGTGTTTATTCCAACCTGCCATAAAACGTGTACAAAGAGTATCTGTAGGTGTGAGCCATGTTTCTTTTTTTCTTTTATAAAAAGTCTGTATAGGTAGGGGAAATGGACAAATGAGGAAAGAATTTATAATTACATATAAGCTCTGAAATTAACAAAATTAGGTTGATACTTTTTTTTGTACATATTTTAGTATTAGAGTCGTCATTCTTAATATAATGAAAGAAATGTCACTTTGAATTTAGAAAAACATGGACCTTACTTGAATAAGTTAAATATTCATCGCTTTATATACACGAATACCAAATTTCTAAGGGTTATAATAAGCATTGTTGTAATTAACAAGTCAACAGTTCCTAACTAGCGATAGCACCTAAGTACAATTGTAAGATGTACTGTACTTGTAATCAATATGGCTCTAACGAAAAGTTACAAATGCATAGTTATCAAAAGACATAGGTTGACCTAGTCGTTACCCGATCCTATGCCCGGATTAACATGGTGGATGAGATCATTCATAACTGCAAATAGACCCCAAAACAAGTTGTAGGGGACCAGCTCTGCTATCTTACTTTAATATATGTAGCGTCGAGTGCAAGAAAAAAGAGAATAATCTCTGGATGAAGTGTCCATATTAGGAATACTACAACATCGAATGGGATAAAACTTATGCGGCAGTTGGAAAAGTTTTAATTCCAACCAGCCCTAAAATGTTCACAAAGGGTACCCATAGGTGTGAACTATGTTCTTTTTTTAACAGGTTAAAAAGTTTGTATAGGTATGGGAAATAGGCAAAGGAGACAAGAATTTTTATAGCCTCTGAAATTAATAAAATTAGGTTGATACCTTTTTTTGTTACATATTTTAGTATCAGAGTCGTCATTCCTAAGATAATGAAAAAAAAATATTACTTTGAATATAGAAAAAAATGTATCTTACTTGAATAAGTTAAGTATTCGTTGCTTTATATACACAAATACCAAATTCTTAATTAGCATGGTTGTAAGTACAAAGCTAATAGTTCCTAACAAGCGATATCACCAAAGTACAATTGTAAGATATATTGTATTTGTAATAATATAGCTCCAATGAAGAGTGACAGATGCATAGTTATGAAAAGAATTAGGTTGAACTGGTCGTTAGCTGATCTTCTGCCCGGACTTACAGAGCGGATGAGATTTTTCATAACTGCAAATATGCTCCAAAACAAGTTTTAGGGGACCAACTTCGCTATCTTATTTTGATATATGTAACTTCGAGTCCAAGAAGAAAGAGAATAATCTCTGGATGAAGTGTCCATATCAGGAATACCACAACATTGAATCGGAGAAAACTTATGTTGTCTTTCATGTGGCAGTTGGAAAAGTGTTAATTCCAACCAACCATAAATCGTGCACAAAGGGTCAAAGGTGTGAGTTATGTTTCTTTCTTTTTTTTTTAACAAGTTAAAAAGTTTGTATAGGTAGGGGAAATGGGCAAATAAGGTAAGATTTTTATAAACTCTGAAATTAACAAAATTAGATTGATTTTTTTTTGCTACATATTTTAGTATCAGGGTCGTCATTCTTAACATAATGAAAAGAAATATCACTTTGAATATAGAAAAAAATGTACCTTACTTGAATAAGTTAAGTAACTGTTAATTCATTTGTCAAATAATATATATTTTTATATTTGTTAGTTTTTGTTCCATAAATTCCTTTATTATTAGAGTCCTCATCTTAATATAATGAAAGAAGTATTAATTTGAATGTAAAAAATGTAGTTTCTTAAGCTTTTCTTTCAACAATTTGGATTGAGAAAAATGTAGACCGAGACTTGCTTATCAACAATTCAATGGATTGAGAAGAATTACACATTGTTTGGATGATGATAGCACACCGAATCAATAAGTTTTTCTTTCACTTTTTTTTATGTTATTAAAATTGTTATATATTGACATGTTTTGTTTCTCTTGAATTAGGATAGCATGATTAGTTTTATTTGCTTAGTTTTTTATTTTCTCTTTTATTTTGCATATCATATTAGTGTAAAGGATGTAGAGATTTTTTTTTTATGCAAGTTTGATCTTTTAATTAATGTATGCAAAGCATGATTTTTGATGAATGAATGAAGCATAACCAACTAGTTTTAGTTGACTATAAGTGCTTAATGCTTGTTTTGCACATTCTTTGATTATTTGATCCAGATGCTGAATTTGCATGATTGTTTAACCACCCATATCTATACATTGTTTTGATCTGTATGCTTTGAATATGCTTAGTTACACATTGAGGACAATGTGTAATGTAAGTGAGGGGGGGGGGTTAATCTATTAGATTTAGATCCTAGAGTCAAGGTTAGAAAGATTTTTTTGAATTGTTTTTGGATTAGTATTTGCATGAATGAAAAACATTTACAATGTCTTCAATAGCACTCTAAATTAATTAATAGAAACAAAGAGAAGCTTGGAGCTTTTTCATGAAAATCAAGTGTTTTTCAAAATTCTTTTTCGAAAATTAGCAAGTATAAGTCTATTTTGAGTATGGATGATGAATGTTCATTTGTTATACTTCATGAACTTGTATCACACCCAAATCTGAGTCAAAAGAAAGCAAACAAATACCCTTTTGTTCTTCATTATATACCCTTATTCCTTTGAACCTCAATTTTCTTTTGAACCCTATTCTTCATCAAAAATCCTTTGGTTCTTAGTAAAATGATACAAAAGAATAAGTGTGGGGGTAATCCTACACAAATTGCTTTCTTAAGTTTTGCATTGTCCAACAAAAAGAGGAGTAGAGATGCTTCTGATCTTGCCATTGTTGTCACTCTGAAAAATAGAGAAATAAGGAAGGAAAAAAAGGATAAGAGGCATGGTATTGCAGGAGTCATTGTCCCTCTAGAAAAGAATCATTAAAAAAGAAAAGGTAATTTTGCAAGAATGAAGGACTACAATGATGCGTCAAGGGCTTATCATGGTCTGGAAGGATGAGCATATCCGGCAAGGAAGCAAGGACAAGCTTGAAGATAAGGAGGGTTGCGCACAAGATGATTCAAGCTTCAAAGAGTTGCCTAAGATGCCATTTGATCCATTGAAGATGCCTTTAGGTCCGATGTCTGGAGCAAGAGCTAAGAAGTTCAAAGATGCATTAACAAGTCTTGTTCGAACTCATCTTGAAGACTTGAAGACCATTGAAGATGTTTTGAGCAAGAATATTCCAATCGATCCAAAACTTCATTCAATCGATTTTAGGAATATTCCAATGATTCCAAGTTATGCACTTTACTTGAAATCGATGAGCATTAGATCTTTCATTGTGTAATTCGGCCATATGGGCCTTGATTCTATCTTAGATTAGTTATTTATTTAGTTTGGACCTTGATTAGGGTTGGGCCTTGTCTAATTAAGTCCAATCCTTAGTTATTTTCCTATTGGTTGTATTTTAGGATAGTTTCTAGATGATTCTATGTGTAAACCGCCCTAGCTCCTTGAAATTGAATGCATAGGTCGGTTTAGAGGGGTTTATGCGTTGATCTTGTGCCTATATAAGGGCACCAATATCTCTTGTAAACACAAGTCAAGTTATCAATAAAATTGAGATTTATTCACCCATATCGATTATTTGGCTTCTTTGTTCTAGTTTGAGCATACTTAGGGTTCTTCAATCTTGTAGAGTCCTAGCAAACAATTAGGTTGTGATTACTTGGTTGTTTGTGAATCTTGTGATCTTAGGTTAACAATTGCAGGTCTAATTGAAGATCTAAGGCCAACGAAAGAAGATGATTGATCTTGTGAAGGTTGTCGACATACTCATCTAGGAGTTGAGGAAGTTCAAGTTGATCTTTGGCGGGTCTCAAGGATAGATTTCAATCTAAAACCACTAGATTCGTATCATACAAGAATAAGTGTTGAACAGTACAACAAAATCAAAAGAAACGACACTTAGAATGGACAAAGAAAATGGTTTATGTGATAAAAGAAAAGAAAAAGAATGCAAGAAAACAAAATGGAACCATTGTTGGACTATTACACTCTAACCGCCCCGTATATACACTTTCTTGACCTTATCCTTTTCTTAAAAGACTTGTTTTCACCCATGAACCTTATACTTATCTTTGGTGGTGATTAATTAGTAACCGAGTTCGGGTAGTGGGTACCCTAAGGTCACTACCTGAACCCGTCACGGGTACTAAAATCACTACCCTAACCCTACCCTAACCCCTAACCCTATTATACAATACCCTAACCCTACCCTACCCCTAACCCTATTATACAATACCCTAACCCTACCCTAACCTCTAACCCTATTATACAATACCCTAACCCTACTTAATCGGATCGGGTAGTACCAGATATCCTATTATCTACTACCCACTTGCATCCCTAAGCCCGTGGGAGTTACCACGTGATCAAGGCTAAATCACACATATAGTAAAACTTTCATAAATTAATACTCGATAAATTAATAACCTCTCTAAAATAATATTTTACTCCGGTCCCGACTTGGGACAGTTATAAAAATTAGTAATTTCGATAAATTAATAAGATAATAATTTTTATAAAAACCCTTATATATCTATAGTCCCATCAATATTATAAATTAATAATTCTCTAAAATTTACATATATATCTAAGACAATTGAGTAAAATATGAATCTATTGTTGTTTGTTTTTTCATGAAATTTAAATCTGATTGGATTTAGACACTAATTCTTCCCATTGTACTTAAAAATTCCGGTATTGTCTTCTCGAACTGCAACAAAAAATTCTGAAGAGTTGTAATCAATGGTTTGAGTACTTAAAACAATGAATACATATTTATGTATATTAGTTATATTTATTTATATAATCAAATTTATATTATGGAATAAAAAAACTCTTTAAATTAATATTTTATTAATTTATCGATTAATTAATAACTCTCTAAATTAATAAATTTTCATGGTCCCAGCATTATTAATTTATAGAAGTTTTACTGTATAATCATATAATTCATTTTAAAACTCTACCATAATCAATGTTTAGAAGTCCATATCTACCCATAAAATAAATAAAAATTTTATTTGGGACTAAACTTCATATTAAAATCGTATTTTAGTTATTAACGTCCTCAATTGAATAAAAGAAAATTTAATTTAGTAGGAAACTTTATTTTAAAATTCTACATCAATAAATAAAATATTTCATATGACAAGCTAAAATTCATTTTAAATACTATCTTGATAAACTAAAATTCACTTAAATATAAATATTATATGTGTGATTTAGTCTCGATTACGTGATAACTCTTACGGACTCGAGTTTATAAAATCACTACCTCGAACCAAACAGCCCATTTGATTTTCGTGTATGTTCATAGTAGGGTATGTGTGTATAGGGCTGCAAACGACTCGAACTCAAACGAGCTTGAGCACGAACTCAGTCTTGTTCGTGAACATTTTGGTTGTTCAAGTTCGGCTTGTGTTCGTTTAATATGAAGTTCGTTCGAGCTCGCCTCGTTTATAAAATGCAATGTTCATGTTCGACTCGATTAAATGATCTTGTTCGTGAACAATATACAAACGGATTCATGAACACTGATTGAACACGTTCACGAACATATATGAATTTTTTCAATAAAATAAAAGTTGTTTATGAACGACTTATGTAAACAATAAACAAGCAATAACTAAACAAACAAACAAATAAATGGTTTTAAATGGATATAATACTATATTTTTTAATCTTAACAAACGATAAACGAATTTTAAACGAGTATTTAAATGAGCAATAAATGATCGAATAAATGAATATTTATCGAACATGTTCGCGAACATAAACGAACTGAACACTCATCGTTCAAGCTCGGCTCGTTTATTAAATAAATACTAAAATTTTATTCAGACTCATTTATTTTCTAAACAAACGAACATAAACGAGTTTTAATTGAGCTTGTTCACAACTCATTCATTAAACATCATGTTCATTTCCAGCCCTACATTTGTATTAATACATTTGATTTGAATTTATTTATTTATTATCATAATCCGAAGGTTGAGATTTGTTTTGTCTGATCCAATGGTTGGAAAGGAAGACAAAAGCATGGGACCAAATACCAATCAGAGTTAACTGTCTGAACTCGGTTTTTTTTTTCTTTAATTTCTCAAAGAAAGAAGTTGCAAGCTCCAGTCCCTTCTCTTTCTCTCGCTGACTCGGCTACCGCTTTCTTCCTCTCTGTTCAAAACAAACATTTAACAGATTTTCCATTGTTTTCCCTTACATTTTATCGCTCTTTCTCCAAAGGGTATGTTTCAAAATCAGCTCTTTTCACTTTCTTGCCTTTATAATTAAATTAAATTAATTCATTAATGGGTGCATATTTTCTAGATTTATATGGTAATTTGGGTGTTTGCAGTCAATCTTCACTCATCTGAAAAATGTAGTTTTCTTTCTGTTCATGCTTTAGGGGTGATTCGGATCATGGTTTTTGTTGCTTTCAAGAAAGATTAATTATTCGTCTCTAATGGATTGAACTGAACTATGCCAACAAGTCTTATTATTGAACAAACAATGAAAATAAGGAAATCTTATCATAACTTGAGCATGATTTCTTTTCTTTTCTTTTCTTTTTTTGTTTGTGTGTGTGCGTGCACCCTTTCTGGTGTGTACTAAGCTATGGTATTCTTTGATTTTGATCTGGGAATAATCCTTAATTGTTGGCTTGTTGCGTGTAAAAGTGAAACTCTGAATTACATCATGCTTGTGAAATCTTTCAAGTTTCTATGGCAGATACTACAATCTTTTCATTCGTGATTCATTCTATTCTATCTGCAGACTGGGTAAGTCAATTGCTTGCATGAGCTATGCAACTGTTTTCCTCTTCATAAAGTTGAAAGTATTTGATAATGGCTTCAAGAGCTATCTTACGAAGGAGGAGCTACATTTTTAATTCCCCAATTCGACCCACTTCCCTGAATCGAGGCTTTTCTAGCTTTGAGCATGGGCAATCGTCTACATCTGAGGACTCACTAGGATCAGGCTGTGTCGCAAGCCATCCTTATCGACATGCTGATTCTAAGAATCTGGTTTTACCTTCACTTATCAAGAATGAATTGTCAAATTGTCTATTAGCACAAGTTCATAGGAGTAACTCATTTGGGATCTCAAACTCGGGTTATCAAGTTGGAAATTATGATTCTGTTTTTCCAACTGGAGTTCGATGGTTCTCACAATCTGCACGTTCTGCTTCAACAGCCACTGCTGGTCAACCTGAACGGGGCAGTGGTAATGATGGAGATGAACAAAAGGTTCCTAAAAAGGTGAAGGAAGCTTCACCTGAGGAATGTGATCAAGCAGTCGAAGGTCTGAGTACAGTGAAAGCCAAGGCAAAAGCTAAGCAGGTACAGGACTCCACCAAA
Organism: Corchorus capsularis; assembly: GCA_001974805.1. Classification (NCBI taxonomy): domain Eukaryota; kingdom Viridiplantae; phylum Streptophyta; class Magnoliopsida; order Malvales; family Malvaceae; genus Corchorus; species Corchorus capsularis. The sequence goes on from AWWV01016258.1 coordinate 46,635, forward strand.
AGTACTCAATCCATAATCAAGAAAGTATGGGCTACAATTCTGGGCATTGGACCTGCTTTGAGAGCTGTTGCTTCTATGAGCAGGTTTAAACTTCTCTAGTTTGTTTACAGTTTAACTGATATAACTCCTCTGAAACTTATTATATTATACCTTCTTTCAGGGAAGATTGGGCAAAGAAGATCCGTCATTGGAAGGATGAATTTAAATCTACATTGCAACACTATTGGTTGGGTACAAAGTTACTTTGGGCTGATGTTAGGATAAGCTCAAGGTTGTTGGTAAAACTTGCTAGTGGGAAGGGTCTTTCTAGAAGAGAACGGCAACAGCTTACTAGAACAACAGCTGATATTTTTAGGCTAGTTCCTTTTGCAGTCTTTATCATTGTTCCATTTATGGAGTTCTTGTTACCTGTATTTTTGAAATTATTTCCAAACATGTTACCATCAACATTCCAGGACAAGATGAAAGAACAGGTAATGGCTGCCTTGGCTTTCTCCATTAATGAAGCATTTTCTGGTTTTAGTACATTCTTAGTCTAGTATATTTCCTATAGGAGAGTAGCCCGTTTCTTCTAATCTAGTCTGGGCTTTACTTTTATCATTCTGATATTTTATGGTAGGAAGAAGTAGGAAGGAATGTTTCTTTAGTGAGGCTGCCTACTTTTACATTACAAAGTTTCTAGTAGCAATCAACTGAAGTTGAGCATTTTGATTTTTACACCTATTGGTGATTCTTAACCTATAGGAAGCATTGAAAAGACGGCTAAATGCAAGGATCGAATATGCAAAGTTTCTTCAAGATACAGTAAAGGAAATGGCAAAGGAAATCCAAAACTCACGAAGTGGAGATGTTAAAAAGACCGCAGAAGATCTTGATGAGTTTATGAACAAGGTATATTTTTCCCATAATTTTTCCTCCTGGCATAAAGGAAGCTGATTCACCTCTTTGGGTGCCAGTGGCAGTTTTATCTGGGGTTTTTTTTTTTTTTTTTTTTTTTTTTTTTTTCCTTATAAGTGATAAGTATTAATGTATGGTTCATTATGGCATGTGAACAGGTTAGAACTGGTGCAACGGTATCCAATGATGAAATTCTAGGCTTTGCCAAGTTATTCAATGATGAGCTTACTTTAGACAATATTAGCAGGTTAATTGTTCATTGATTGTTATCTTATTGTAGAGTTTTTCCACAGTTGCGTCTGTACATTTCAATTGGATGTCTGTGTGGATTTCTTTCCTTCTTTTTCTTCTTCTTGTTCTTAGCTAGAGCTGTCATGCCTACTGAATGATGTAGCTGTTTTCTTTGTTGGTTACAGGCCTCGTTTAGTGAATATGTGCAAATATATGGGCATCAGTCCATATGGAACAGATGCATATTTACGTTATATGCTTCGGAAAAGACTACAAGAGTAAGGCTCTTTTTTTTACTTTATGTTTTTCCTTGGGGATGTATGGCATGATGCTTAGCAGACCAAGTCTAAGCTTACGTTTCCTTCATCCTGATCATTAATGCTTTATATAAAAACTTAGGGGTTGTTTTAAGAACATTGAAGACATCATGAATGAGGAGAAGAATTACCCCCTTTACCTTTTGGACGAACCTTTGAAATTTTACGTTGTTTAAAACTGTATGTAATTGTTAGGATCAAGAATGATGATAAAATGATTCAAGCTGAGGGTGTGGAGTCCCTTTCAGAAGCAGAGCTTCGACAGGCTTGCAGAGATCGAGGCTTACTTGGGTTACTTTCAGTGGATGAGATGAGGCAACAGGTTAGTACTCAGTCCTGCTAATGTTTCTCATCAACTGAAATTAATGTTGCTTTAGTTAGAAGTATAACCTAGAATTTTCAGGGTATTAGGCCTGGGTTATTTAAATTAGCATGAGGAGCTTGAACAATAGAATAACAATGTAGTTATGCTTCTTTCTGAAATAGCTAGGACCAATAGGATTTACATGCATACATACTGCATATGATTCTGGTTCGTTAGTGGGATTATATTTTGGTTAAAGGATGTCATGTCTTATCCTGCTTGATGATTGTTTATTTCCCTCTGTAGTTGCGTGATTGGCTGGATTTATCTCTCAATCACTCAGTGCCCTCTTCTCTGCTGATTCTCTCTAGGTAACGTTGTATTTTCACTTGTGTTTGTTGAACATATGACCGCATTCAGAACTTGTAATGTCAATGTCTTCTCTACAGGGCTTTTTCTGTTTCTGGAAAGGTCAGACCAGAGGAGGCTGTTCAAGCTACACTCTCCTCTCTGCCAGACGAGGTCGTGGATACTGTTGGAGTTACAGCTTTGCCATCTGAAGATTCTCTTTCAGAAAGGAGGAGAAAGCTGGAATTCCTCGAAATGCAGGAAGAACTTATCAAGGTTTACTGTGCTAATGTTTTACTTGATTTTTCAATCACGTAGAAAGAGGAAAAGGGTTATCTATGCCATGGTCAGGGTTATATGAGTCTCTCTCTCTATTTTTCTTTTTCCTTTTTTTTTTTGGTATTGTTTTTTGGCTCTCTGTTCTGATATTGGTAGAACAATACACATGTAAGATGTTTTAACTGAATTATCAAGTTATCTGAGTTGAATTCATATACTGGAGGCTCATACCAAATTGGGTTACAATGCAGAAGAGAGTAAATCTCAAGTAGGACTATTGCCGTAAAACCTAATTTTGGGATTGAGATTGGAGTGCCTACTTTCCCTGCATGTTTTAAAGCTCACAAGTTAATTTGTTTTTCCATATTACATATGAATCTGTAATTGTTACTATTATACCTTTTGAGTTGTTAGACCAGTAGGTTTAAATTCTGTTCATTCTATGTGTGTGGTCTTGTTTATATTTGAGTAAATGAATGTGTAGGAGGAGGAGGAGGAAGAGGAAGAAGAACAAGCCAAGTTAAAAGAATCTATTAGCAACCAAAAGGATGTAGCTTTGGAAGAAATGACTGCTTCCACAGCTAAGGATGCACAAGAATTAGCAAAAGCAAAAACATTGGAGAAGCATGAGGAGCTATGTGAGCTCAGCCGAGCATTAGCTGTTTTAGCTTCTGCTTCTGTAAGTACTGACAGTTTATGAGAAGTAGTTTTATACTCTTACTTATTTTTGATGCCTCATATTCAGATTCTTGACTTTCTTTTCTGCTCCTTTTTCAGTCAGTAAGCAGGGAGCGTGAAGAGTTTCTGAGACTTGTCAAAAAAGAGGTATTTAGTGTGAAGAAATTCTGAAAATAAAGTGGATAGGTTCTTTGAGTTGCCTTCCTTTTATCAGGGGACTTGTTACTTGGTATAATTTTATTAATCCGCATTTATGGCTTAATGTTGGCAGAAGACCATTTTTTGTGATCATTAGATTATTAATCATATGTCGACATCTTAGTGATGCTAATCTAGGCACCAAAGCGACTTTGACTTCAATGTGAAGTAGAAAAGTTTATTTCCATGATCTTTAGTACTAACATTTCTTTAGAGAGTCTCCCCCTTTGTTCATCTGTTTGTTTGTTTTCGCTTTGACCTTTCTTTCTTCTTCTTTTTTTCTTTTCCACCAGATAGATCTGTACCACAATATGGTTGAGAAGGAGGGTACAGAAAGTGAAGAAGAGGCTAAGAAGGCATACATAGCTGCCCGGGAGGATAGTGACCGTACTGCTGAGAAGGCAATTAGTGACAAAGTTTCCTCTGCACTTATAGACAGGGTATTTGTTTCTATATATACTCTTAAATCTTGCTACTGCTATTTTATTAACTATCTTCATTTGATTCAGAGTATGCAGTTTTAGACCTGGAAAGTAACTAGTATGTTAATGCAATGTTTCACATTTAGGTTGATGCTATGCTCCAAAAGCTTGAAAAAGAAATTGATGATGTTGATGCCAAGATTGGAGACCGTTGGCGGTTGCTTGATAGGTTTGTTCATCACCATTCTGAAACAATTGCATGTTTTGGCATGGAATTTAATTTGCCACGGCACCTTATCTGTGCATCCTTGACATGCATATACAAATATCTTTAAGCTAGTAGATTTGTAATGGAATTTTTACTGAATGAATTGAGGATGTTGCTAAAGCTGGAAAAGGAAAGACAAAAATGTACAAAAAAAGCTACAGCAGGAGATAATTGATTGTTTGCGTTACTCATTTTCTCCGGCTGTAGCTATTATCTCAAATGCCGTATAAAGTACTTTCAAAGCAGGGGCCATGTTAGTATGGAAGGGTAGGCTTTTAGCTGTGACGCTTTTGAGTGGCAAATAAACCCACAAGAAAACACCTAACTTGCTTTGAAGCTTCTATGATCTATCTTATGATAAACAGATCTAGGACTGTCTGTTGACTCTGCTCACTTTAATCCAGAGTCACTAAATATGAAAGCTATCTCCATGGGTTAAAAGCAGACATTATTTTCACCCAAAGAAAAAAAAAGCAGACATTATGCAAATTGTTTGGGATGAGCCAGATGTCATTTTGTGTTTGTAACAAAATAGAAAACCAAAGAGATACCTAATAAAACACTTGGACAGACCTCCAGCTATCTAGCAGAATCCTGCCTTTTAGCATGACAATATTCTAAACTTGGATATCCTCTACAAAGCGAAGATATGGGGAATTTACAGATAGTCTTCTTATTTCTATCTCCCTGGCAAGTTCTTTTATCTTTGAGCTTTATGTTGATATATTGATGAAAAATATTCCCTTTACCTGAACTTGGCAGGCATGCTTTCCAGCCTTATTAGATTAACTTTTCTGCATTCTCATTATATTCATTTATTTCGTATTTTTGCATTATGGGTTACTTATTGGAAGGATTTTGTCAAATCAATCATTTGTCCCATTGTGTATATCAGGGATTATGATGGTAAAGTAACTCCTGAGGAGGTTGCATCTGCTGCTATGTACCTCAAGGACACAATAGGCAAGGAGGGTATTCAGGAGCTTATTAGCAACCTCTCCAAAGATAGAGGTAGGTGTTTCATTTTATTTTTTATTTTTCCTTTTCTTTCCCTTTCTCCTTTCTCTCTTTATTGCTAATCTTGTGGTATCAGATAAACTAAAGAACTTAAAAGTTTTGGACTTCTGGGACCAAGTCAAATAAATACGTTTTAGTACAAATGAAGTTAGGGATTGGGAATGTTTCTGTGTAGGACAAAGTGATAACCATTTTGACTCTTATTATTTCTTTCATAGTCTTATTATTATTTAGACACCGTTGTTCAGACTTCTTAAATTCTCTTTGTTTTGCAACTTTCTCTCACTTTCTTGCAACAGAAGGGAAAATACTTGTTGAAGATATCGTCAAATTAGGTAGTGAAACAGATGATGCTGAAGCTGCTGAAGCAGGAAGATCATAGGGAGAGATGTACCGAATTTTTGTGGTTAAACGGTCTGGAATGCGTCTTTTACAACATTATTTTATTGTCTTTTAACTTTGAACTAGGATAGCACTTGCCTTAAATATATTGCTATGGTGGTTTTATTCACCGACTACAAACTGAACATATTACAAGTTGAGGAAGAACGAAACCTTACATATTCTTTGTTGCAGAAGATTGGTGAAAAACACTTATCGATGCTTACAGAATTGTTATCTACAAAAGAAAGAGAAGAATACAAACCACTGAATTAGGCTCTCTCTCTCCTTATCTTACCATCCTTGAATAAATATGAATGCTTTGCAGGAGCATTTTAGATGCTTCATAATCTTGAATACTTTCCTCTCAACCTTTTCAACTGAATTTGTTCAGGTTTTGGTCCTTTCTTCTTTTCTCTGCCATTCTCGGTACAACAGAGTGGGTATGTGAGTTCGATATGTATATTTAGATTTCTTTGCTTCTTTCTTTCAATGTGGCTGTTCCTTTCTCGTCTTTTTAAAGAATATCAAAATGGAGATAACCCATAGATTTCCACCTTAATTTAACAGATTTCTACATCTAGAGTAGGGATGGCAACGGGTCGAATCGGGGCGGATTTTGTAGGGATGGCAACGGGTCGGATCGGGGCGGATTTTTGCCTATCCCACCTCTGATCCGATAGAATATGACTCCTACCCGACATCCGATTTGACTCGATGAAAAAATACATTTCTTGGCCCCGACTCCAACGGGATACTTTTCTATCCGACACATGACCCGATCCGAACCGATCCGACAGCTATATATAGAAAGAAAAAAAAAACGATTTTAAATTCAATTCATATTCATTATTAACAAGAAATGAAGGAAAATGAAAAAGCAGAGGAAGCAAAAGAGAAAGGGAGAGTTTCAACGGACATGCCAAAGGGGATTTTGAGTTAGGTTTTTGAAGTCCGACAAGGTTAAATTCTTGTGAACTTTGGTGAATTAATTTATAGAGAGAACAAAATAAATATTAGAAGCAGAAGAGGAACGAAGAAATGAGAGAGGAAGAGAAAAGGTCTCTGTTTTGGGAAAAAATGGGAAACGGCGTAAGAAGAGAACGAGGGAAAATAAGAAGCAAATCCTATTTTTAAGTCATATATATACACTAAGGGGGGTGTTTGGTTAGGATCACCCCCTAAATCACTGGTAATCTTAGATCACCTGGGTTTAGAAGGGTGATCAGATCACCCCTCTGAGGGGTGATCAAAGGGTAATCAAATCACCACTTTTTAAAAAAAAGTGTAACCAAACGAGATGATCTGAGATCACCACCCAAAATTACCAACGGGTGATCCCAACCAAACAGGGTGATTTGAGATCACCATCCAAAAAGATCACCTCCAACCAAACGCACCCTAAAGATATAAAGGGTTTATTAAAATATAGTAGGGGTATTTTAGTAAATATCACGGGTTGGGTCGGAGCAAATATACCTTAATACCGACCCCGACTTCCAAACAAAAAAAATCTGCTCCGATCCGATCTGAACCCGATTTTCATAGAAAAAAACCCGCCCCTATCGGATTGGATCAGACCGAAACCCGTCAGATCTGGGTCATTTTACCATCCCTAATCTTGAGTCCTGTGAAGGTGTCATTGCTTTGGACCTCAGTAACCGGTATGCTCTCAATTTGCAGCACCTACATCCATAACCAGTATTGCTGGAAACAATCACAACATTCAACTAATTGCCAATCTTATCATGTTTCTGTATAACAGCTGATGAATTAGATATTATATATATATATATATATATATATATATA